>JAGDQO010000794.1:0-105924 GCA_018342035.1 Solanum appendiculatum
CCGGTATCGAGGGTGGTACCTTGGTTGCCTAAGTAACGGGGGGGTAGTAAGGGCCCGTTATAACCGGATCGAGGGGTTTTTGTACCTTGGTCCCTAGCTCGGGGGTGGTAGGCCCGTGTAACCATATTGAGGGGTTTGTACCTCTTTCGGCCTCTCCAAGGGGGTGGTACTTGGAAATACTATATTGAATGGTCACTCGCCACAATGTACTACGTTCCCCACTAAATATGATTTTTATGTAAGCATCAATTATGCATATCAGTTTCATAATATGCTATTTTATCTGGGTAATGATTACGCATTTTTCCTATGATGTCCATAGCTAATATAGCAATCGCATTGCATCCCATATACTTAGTCATATTCAAATGTACTAAACGCATATCTCTATGCCTACATGATGTCACCATGTAGGGCCCGGAGCACCGCTTGACCATCCTCCTCCGAGTGGCTAGTACGATTTTCTATAGTGGTTATTGGTGAGTCCTCCATTTCGGGGACGTTGCTCATGATCTTTTGCTATGTATAAAACTTTTCCTTTCTAGTTATGTTTTGACTATGAGGGTGAGCCGGTAGTTTGTCTTGGCCCCCGCTAAGTACTCATGTTTAGAGGTGGTGTTGGACAAGTTGTGTATTATGCTTGAGCTTGACTCATCTATGGTATTTATGTATCATTTCTTTTTTTTGCTCCCTTAGTCCCGATTTCCCCCTTGATTATGCTTATCATTTTTGGTCATTTAATTGCTTCCGCGACCAAGGATGTGTAATGATACGCTATGAGGCTTGTTTGGGGTTCCTTCGGGTTCCCCATTCGCCGGTCACATCTAGGCCCTAGCATGGTTTCGTGACAAACTTGGTATCAGAGCCCTTAGGTTGAATGAATCCTCGGAGTCCACACACCAGCGTTGATTAGAGTCCGATTCATGGTTGTGTTGTGCACCAAAACTATGAGTAGGAGGCTATGAGACGTTTTAGGAAATGTTTCCCTTCTCCATGTTCTAAGTCGTGCTGTAGAGTTGAATTAAGTTCTTCCCTAACGGTTGTTCTTTGCTATGCTAGATCATGTCTACTACAAGAGGAAGACGAGCCCGACTTGTTGCGTGAGTCATATAAGGTGTCTACTCCTATTGGTGCATATATTGTTGCTAGGAAGGTCTATAGAAATTGTCCTATTTGCATCTTGCATAAAATATTGCCTTGTGATCTTGTTGAGTTGAACATGGTCGATTTTGATGTTGTTCTTGGGATGAATTGGTTGCATGCATACTATGCTTCTATTGATTGTAGAACCCGTAGGGTCAAGTTCCAATTCCCAAGTGAACCCATTCTTGAGTGGGAAAGCCAAAATGTGGTAGTCAAGGGTAGATTCATCTCTTGCATTAAAGCCCGTAAGTTGATCTCTAAGGGGTGTCTCTATCACCTCGTGAGGGTTAGGAATGTGGAGTCCAAAACCCTTCTTATAGAGTCGGTTCCGGTCGTAAATGAATTCCTTGATGTCTTTCCTAATGACCTTCCCGGTGTTCCCCCCGAAAGGGAAATAGATTTTGGCATAGACCTCCTCCCCGATACTCAGCCCATTTCTATTCCCCCTTACCGTATGGCCCCGGCGGAGTTAAAGGAGTTGAAAGAACAATTGAGGGACTTGTTGGAGAAGGGTTTTATTAGGCCTAGCCAATCACCATGGGGTGCACCGGTGTTGTTTGTGAAGAAGAAAGATGGGTCCCTTAGGATGTGTATTGATTACCGGCAACTCAATAGGGTCACCGTCAAGAATAAATATCCTCTTCCTAGGATTGATGACTTGTTTGACCAATTGCAAGGGGCTAGCCACTTCTCTAAGATTGATCTTCGGTCCGGGTACCATCAAGTGAAGGTGAGGGAGGGTGACATTCCCAAGACAGCCTTCCGGACTAGGTATGGACATTATGAATTTGTGGTCATGTCCTTTGGGTTGACCAATGCACCAGCTACCTTCATGGACCTAATGAATAGGGTCTTTAAACCCTACATTGATTCCTTTGTTGTGGTCTTCATTGATGATATTTTAATCTATTCGCATAGCGAGGAAGAACATATGGGTCACTTGAGGGTTGTGTTGCAAAGATTAAGAGAGGAGAAGTTGTATGCCAAGTATGAAAAGTGTGAATTTTGGTTGAGGGGGGTTGCCTTCCTAGGTCATGTGGTGTCGGGGGATGGTATTAAGGTAGACCCTAAGAAGACCGATGTGATTAGAAATTGGCCTAGGCCATTGACCCCGTCTGATATTAGGAGCTTCTTGGGCTTAGCGGGTTACTACCGGAGATTTGTGAATGGGTTTTCTTCTATTGCTTCTCCATGACTAAGTTGACACAAAAGAAGGCTAAGTTTGAGTGGACCGACGAGTGCGAAAGGAGTTTTCAAACCTTGAAAGATAAACTTGTGTCCGCTCCTATATTGTCACTACCGGATGGGCTTGAGGGATTTGTTATGTATTGTGATGCTTCTAGAGTTGGCTTGGGTTGTTTCCTAATGCAAAATGGTAAGGTGATAGCCTATGCTTCTTGACAACTCAAAGTGCATGAAAAGAACTATCCTACGAATGATCTTGAATTAGCCGCGGTGGTGTTTGATTTAAAGATTTGGCGTCATTATTTGTATGGGGTACATGTCGATGTGTTCACCGATCATAAGAGCCTCCAATATGTCTTCACCCAAAAAGATCTCAACTTGAGACAAAGAAGGTGGCTAGAATTTCTTAAAGATTATGATTATGAGTGTGCATTATCAATCCCGGTAAAAGCAATGTGGTGGCCGGAATGCTTTGATAGGGTTCTATGGTAGCCTAGCTCATGTTGATATTGTTGAAGGGAAATGGCTAGGGGGTACCAATCGTTGCTAGGTTGGGGTTTAGGTGGAGAGGTTGGTATGGTGGGTGTGGTCGTTGTTGATGGTCTAAGGTCTTCCTTGGTTGATGAGGTGATAGCAAAACAAGATCTTGATTCTTCCTTGTTTTGAATGAAGGCCTTGGTGAAAGAGAGCAAGGTGGAAGTTTTCTCCCAAGGGGGAGATGGTGCCCTTAGGTACCAAGGTAGGTTGTGTGTGCCTTGTGTTGATGGTTTGAGGGAGAAAATTCTTGAGGAGGCTCATAATTATTCCTACTCCATCCACCCCGATTCCACCAAAATGTATAGAGACTTGAGGGATGTGTATTGGTGGGGAGGCATGAAGAAGGACATTGCCAAATTCGCCTCCGGTTGTCATAGTTGTCAACAAGTCAAGGCCGAACATCAAAGGCCGGGTGGTCTAACCCAAGACATAGAGATTCCTACTTGGAAGTGGGAAGAAATTAATATGGATTTTGTAGTTGGTTTACCCAAGACTAGAAAAGGTTTTTGATTCTATTTGGGTGGTGGTTGATAGATAGACAAATCGGCTCATTTCTACCGG
Organism: Solanum appendiculatum; assembly: GCA_018342035.1. Classification (NCBI taxonomy): domain Eukaryota; kingdom Viridiplantae; phylum Streptophyta; class Magnoliopsida; order Solanales; family Solanaceae; genus Solanum; species Solanum appendiculatum. Next base: position 3,427 of record JAGDQO010000794.1, read on the forward strand.
TAAAGACCACATATGGGCGGAAAATTATGCAAGTTATATATTCATGACTTGGAAGGTTGCATGGGATTCCTCCTATCCATCAATATCGGACCGTGGTACTCATTACTTCACACTTTTGGAAATCTTTTCAAAAGGGGTCCTAGGTCGAGAGTTAAGCTTACTACGGCCTTTTCACCCGCAAACGGATGGACCAAGCCGAAAGGACGATCCAAACACTTGAGGATATGCTTAGGGCTTGTGTATTTGGAAGCTTAAGGTAGTTGGGAATGATTCTTCTATTGATGGAGTTTGCCTATACAATAGCTATCATTCTAGCACGGTAATGGCTCCTTTTGAGGCTCTTCTATGGGAGGCGTTGTAGATCACCGGTTGGGTGTTTGAGGTTAGGTGAGGTGGCCTTGTAAGGACCAGGACATAGTTTGGAGCTCTTGAGAAGGTTAGGATGAATTAGAGAAAGGTTGAAGATGGCCAAAGTCGCCAAAAGTCCTATGCCGAGCGAAGGAGTAAGGGCTTCTTGAATTCCCGAGTTGGTGATTGGGTTTATTTGAAGGTGACACCCATGAAGGGTGTGGTTCGTTTTGGTAAGAAGGCCAAGTTGAGCCCAAGATACGTGGGTCCTTATAAGGTGATGAGGAGAATTGGCAAGGTAGCTTATGAGTTGGAATTGCCTGGCGAGATGGATTTGGTTCATCCGGTATTTCATGTGTCTATGTTGAGGAAGTGTGTGGGTGATCCGAATGCCATTGTGTCTCTTGATGTTGTGGGTGTTGTTGAAGATAATATGACCTATGAAGAGGTTCCGGTCCAGATTTTAGATAGACAAGTGAAGAGGTTGAGAAACAAAGATGTGGCTTCCATTAAAGTCCTTTGGAGAAATCAACAAGTTGAAAGTGCTACTTGGAGGCCGAAGCGGACATGCAAAGGCGATATCCTTATCTTTTCCACTCCACTCGAGCCTAAGGTATTGATCTAAGCCCTTTATAAAATCTCAGGTCTTAAGTTCAGCCCCATGTCATTGCATACATTCATGTTTAAATTGACAAGTTCATTGTGGTTTTACAACTATATTGAGGTTTTGAAATAAGGTGTAAGTGCATTGTTGCATCCTTATGTGGGCTGAAATTTCCATGTTTGTGTCTCTCATGTACGTTTCTTTAACATTCGGGGACGAATGTTCCCAAGGGGGAGATATTGAAACGACCCCAAAAAAGCCCGAAAATGTGCTTCGGAAACACCTATAATTGTAATTTCCATATATCTCAACATCCGTGCATGATTTCGGAAATTCGACTTCATATTCTTATTTTTGGGGTCAAATTGAGTGGGAAATGGGTCTAACCCGAATTTTAGAGCAACCGTATCAAAATTCGAAAATCGCAAAAATTTCGATTTGGAGGGTCAACTTTAAAGAGGCATATCTCTTAGCACACAAGGAACTGTAAGGGCTGCAAACTATCAAATTAAATCTCTTTGAGTTAGGTTTCCAACGCACTTGGTTTCACCTTAGTCCGAGTTAGGATGAGGGAGTTATGACCATTTTCGTAAAACATGTCTGTGCAGATTTGCAATTTCCAGTGAGCTTTTTTGTTAGGCGGGTTGGGGACGTTTTTTATAAAAAGGGGATATGTTCCATACTTAGTCATTTTTCTTAACTCCTAAAACACTCTCTAAGCCCTCTCCAAAAATTCCACCAAGATCTTCAACCAAATTCAAACATCTCAAGCTCTAATTCCGGATTCAAGACTCAATCTCAAGCTTCGATTCTCCATTCCCATCTTCATCAAGGATTCTCCAAAGTTGAGGTATGTGGGTTTGATTGTGGAAACCTTCCTTTCCACAAGTCCAACCATTTATCCTCTATTTCTACTCCAAGTTTATGGGTCCTTATGATTATTTATGAACTCTTGAATTATGGAATTACTACTACACACCTATTCATCGGTCATTCTTGCAGGGATTTAGCATGGAAATTGACTTATTATGGATGTTTATGGTTTACATGCTTCCATGATCAAATTATGAAGGTTGATATATATATGTATGTTGTTGGTGGGCTGATTTATATGGATTTTGGAATTGGTTGGAATTAGTATTCTTGAAATACATGATTTCATTTATATGAACAATTGCCCACCTTGTGTTTGATTAAATGCCCATTATAGAATTCTTAGGAAAGGGAAGGTCCAAGGTACGTCCTATGAGACGGATGGTTATGTAATTACTGAAATGATGATGAAATGGACACATGTATATGATTTTCTCTAAATAAGTGTTGTGAGTCGACCATGCCTAGTACGGGGGGTTAGTAGGCCCGTATAACCATATCGAGGGGTTTGTACCTTGGTTGCCTAGTACGGGGGGTAGTAGGCCCGTGTAACCATATCGAGGGGTTTGTACCTTGGTTTGCCTGTACGAGGGGGTGAGTGTCAGGCCGATGATACCACGTATCGAGGGGTTTGTACCTTGGATTGCCCTAGTAGGGGGGTAGTAGAGCCCTACGTAACCGTATTCGAGGGTTGTACCTCTGAGTCCTAGCTCGGGGTGCGTAGGACGCGTGCTAACACATATTGAGCGGTTTGTACTCCTTTCGCCATTCTCCAAGGGGGTTGCGGCCTTGGGAATACATATCTTCTGATGGTCACTCGCCACACATGTACTACGTCCCACTAAATATGATTTTTATGTAAGCATCATTATACATATCATTTCATTAATATGCTATTTATCGGGTATGATTACGCATTTTCCTATGATGTCCATCTAATGTCGCATTGCATTGCATCCCATATACTTAGTACATTCAAATGTACTAACGCATACTCTATGCCTACATGATGTCACCATGTAGGGACCGGAGCACCGCTTGACCATCCTCCTCCGCGTGGCTAGTACGATTTTCTATAGTGGGTATTGGTGAGTCCTCCATTTCGGGGACGTTGCTCATGATCTTTTGCTATGTATAAAACTTTTCCTTTCTAGTTATGTTTTGACTATGAGGGTGAGCCCGGTAGTTTGTCTTGGCCCCCGCTAAGTACTCATGTTTAGAGGTGGGGTTGGACAAGTTGTGTATTATGCTTGAGCTTGACTCATCTATGGTATTTATGTATCATTTCTTTTTTTTGCTCCCTTAGTCCCGATTTCCCCCTTGATTATGCTTATCATTTATGGTCATTTAATTGCTTCCGCGATCAAGGATGTGTAATGATACGCTATAAGGCTTGTTTGGGGTTCCTTCGGGTTCCCCATTCGCCGGTCACATCTAGGCCCTAGGCTTGGGTCGTGACAATATTGTAATACCCCAAGCTTCCAAAGAACTTAAAATGCAGAACTCACTTGAAGACAATGACCTACGGAGGCCACCTACGAACCGTACATGGATTGACGGGCCATAGGTAGGTACCGTCAATGGCATTGTGAACTTTCAGGATTTCCATGTTTCTGAACCTTGACCTACGAAATAGCAGGCAGTTCATAGTTCAGTTGACGGGCCGTAGATGGGTTTCGTAGATGCCTTCCAGACTTAACGAAATTATCAGCCCAAAAAAAACATTCTGAATCAATTGACGGAAGAGCAGGACGGTCCGTCAATTGATGTACGGACCGTAGATCCTGTCCGTCGATTGGCCCCGACAGTTTATAATTAAGTGATTTTGGTCTTTTTCCAAATTATTTACCTATTAAGCTAAGTCAGTTATACCCTTAATCTAACACCTATAAATGCTTTCTATGCCTAATTCCTTTCATTCTTATTCATTCCTTAACTCTTCTTTCTCAAATATTTCTCTCTCTAAAAGAAACTCTATCAACTCTCAAGGAAGAAGAAGAAAGCTTGAATCCTCCATTCAAGACCTTCAATCTTCTCTAATTTCTTGTGGAGTGCTTTGAGATATGATAGTGTTCACCATTAGGAGTCGTTTCCTCCAATGGGCCCTTCCTCCTTTTCATGATTTTCAAAGGTTTACTCTAATCTAATTGAATTAGGGTTTCGATCAATCATTGTGGGTTCTTCAATTATGATTTCAATTGTTGATTTTATGATTCCTAGTACACGATCTAGCATGATAAAGTAACTTAGTGCACGAATTAGCATGAATTACATGATTTGATGTAAAGATTGCATGAAACACCATGATTCCAAGCTAATTCTCCCCAATTTGATAATCTATGCTTTAATTGTTGGGTTGAGCTATGATTTGATGAAGTTTATGAATTCTCTATGAAATCAAGCATGAATTATGAATAATAATAATAATAATAATAATAATAATAATAATAATAATAATATAATTATAATAATAATATAATTATAATTATAATAATAATATAATTATAATTATAATAATAATTATTATTATTAATAATAATAATAATAATAATAATAATAATAATAATAATATAATAATAATAATATTAATAATTAATAATAATAATAATAATAATATGTGGAACTGGTGTCATAATAGAAACTTCTATTTTGAAGTGTGAGAAAAAAGCATGTAACCCATAATTTTTGGGAAATTAGAAGTGGGTCACTTAAATTGAAGTCGCAAATTAATAGTTCGATGGTCGGAACTGTTTTTAGTATATATTCTTGTACTTTTTATTTGATTGGTTAAAACCCCTATTCTAGTGGTGTGCAAATGTAGTTGGGTTTTGATTAAATTGGTGGTATAATGTGTATTGCTCTTTTTTACTTTGATTTCCATGGATTCAATATGATTATTATGTGTTTAATTTATGAATTGAGGTTGCAAACTTAATTCTAGTTTAGATCTTCATATATTATTTAAGAGAAAATATATTAAGTGGGTAATTGAATTGATGCTCGCATATTAGCTTGAATTCTTTATTTGCTTCATAATGAAATTTGGGGTTTTATCTCTAAATGCTAGTCTTACTCGAGAGAGAAGATTTATATCAAGGTATTTGGTTGTTTAGTTGATTCCACATGGGAATGCGAGAGATGAATTCTTGTGTTAAGTATATTATGATTGAGAAATATGATATGTGTTTGAGATTGACCCAGCCTATCCATGGGTAATTAAGGTTATTGAGCAATCACATTGACCCACCATTTAAAATTGATACCCACTTTGTCACACTCCTAGATTACCTCTCTGCTTGCTTGTTAATCGTTTGTTTACGTTTGATTGATCGAAATTGGTTACCAAACAATCTTAATTTCATAATTGAAATTATTTCCACCCTTGTTACCATCTACTTGCAATGAATTGGGACACAAATTTACTTTGTAATTGAATTCTTTCACATACCACTCCCTGTGGTATTCGACCATGACCTCATAAATTGGGTAGTTAGATTGCTAAGATTCACTTACTTGTTAATGGTTTTACAAGTAATTTGAGCATTATCAAAAATGCACCGTTGCCGGGGAGTGTTGCTTGGAATTCTTTTAGTTAACTGATTTAGTGTGATAGAGCATTCTCACTAGTTGTTTCATTTTGTTGCTCTTGATAGTTGACATGACCAGTTCAATTGAATGTAACACCGTTAATGATCACGGGTTGTATCTGGATGTAGCAACCATGGAAGATGTTAATAAGGAGATTCTTGGAAGCACGGGAGCTATATGGTTAATCCAAATTGTGGGTAATGCTACATTTAAAGTGACTGGGGCAATGCTCAAACTCTTGCAAATGAAAGGGTTCTTCGAGGGTTTAGCTCATGAAAACTTCCTATGATCATATTCAAAACTTTGTGGAGGTGTGTTGCCCATTAATACTCAAGAATGTTTCATAAAAATCTATTTGGTTGAGATTGTTTCCCTTCTCTTTAGTGGGGAAATCAATCAAGTGGTTGGCTTAGTTACCAAGAGATTCTATCACCTCTTCGTAAAAACTTCTTGTAGCATTCTTTGAAAAGTACTTCCCTCCATCAATAATGTGAAATCTAAGGGGCATTATACAATATTTCATACGAGTTGAATGAGAATTGATCCATTAGACACGGCTAAGGTTTCAACAATTGGTGCTACAATGTCTTAATCACGAGTTACCAAATAAAGTGTTGTTGCAATATTTTTATCGGAGTCTCCACAATGTGACAAAGGAGTAGCTAATCAACTTGTTCGAGGAGGAATCATGAAGAAACCCTTTAAGGTGGCTTCAGCGTTACTTGATGAGATGACTAAGATCAATCTTGCATGGTACATTGGAGAAAGTAAAATATTTTCTCCACATTTGGGCTTGCCTAAAGAGCAACTAAAGAAGAGCAAGAAATGTGATGATGATATGACAAAAAAGATGACCCAACATGAATTAATAGAAATGCATGTCATACAGGATTATTCAAATCTTTGAATACGATTTGTTTTAGTAAGGGATTGAGGTCAGTGGCTCAAAAACTTAAGGTGGGTTTTAATGAAGAATAACATTGTGTAAGCAACGAGATAGAGGGTTCTTGTTGGAGCTATCAAAGGCCAGGCGAGAATCAAGGTTGGAACGAAGGTGGTAATGACAATTGGGAAAGTTGTGATTGGAGTAGTCAAGATGCCATTTAGAGGAGCAGGATGTTAATGGTAAGGGATGTGAGTCTCCCTTATATTATTTTTATGGCAAGGTAGACCAAGAAAATAGAAATAGTTCTAAAAAAAATATCATGTTAGCCAAGATACTTGACAAGTTAGAGGGTTCCTGCATGGTATTGAATGAAATGAAGAAATATTTCTCTACATTAACACATGCCATTACTTCCCACTCATCATCTATTAAGCAACTTGAGGAACAAATGATCAAGGTTTCAGCTCATTTAGATTCAAAATTGAGAGAGTGTGTGCCTATGATGTGATAGTTAATTCAAGGAGTGATACTCATATGTCGGATGTTGTAACCCAGAGTCAGAAAGTGTTGCAAAATAAGTCTCTAGGTGAAGATATCGGCTGAAAGAAGATGGTTGTCGATAATGAACCAATAAGTCAAGCGGATAAATTATTACCAAATGTTGTTGAAGGAGAGAACCATGAAAGTTGTTTGAGAGCAAATGTGCAGGATGATGATGTAACAGCCCCAGCTACAGAAGTGCAAATAAAGATAACCCCACCATTTCCCCAACGCTTATAGAAAAAGGAGAGTGATAAAAAATATCAAAAGTTCTTAGGTTTTCTCAAGAATTTGTTGGTGAACATCCCTTTAGTGGATGCTTTAATCGAGATTCCAGGTTATGCTAAATATATGAAAGAATTGGTCGCAAAAAATAGAGGATGGAGTTTGAAACTATTGAGGTCTCTCACAATTGCAGCGCTATTATTACAAGCAACATGATCACAAAGAAATATGAACTGGGAGCACTCACTATTCCATGCACTATTTGGAGATATCAAACTGCTAGAGCTTTATCTGACCTCAGGGCAAGCATAAATTTTATGCCTTTGAAGATTTTCAAGAAACTTGGGCTGAAAACCATCAACAAGGCAATTTGATCATAATTGAAGGAACCCACATGATAGAGGAAAATCGTAGTTTTTGATTGAACCTGCTTACTTTCATAAAACCATCCTTAGGTTATTCATAATCTCATCATAAAAATCATAACTTAGGAATCATAATTCATACATAGACTCATAGACTCATAGACTTCATGTAATTCATATATTCACAACTCCAACCCACCAATCAAATGCATAATTTTGAAATTGGGGGAAAAACTTATTGGTTCATGGGGATTCATCTAATTTCATGAAATTCAACTCAATTTATACTTCAAAGTTTGTAAATCAATCAATTGAAGCAACATTACAAAGAACCAATAACATGGAAGAAAAATCCTAATTAAATTGAGAACTTCTAACTTGAAAATTGGAGATTTTAGGGATTCCATGGAGGAAAGGGCTCCATGGATGAACACGATCATACCTTAATGCTCAATTTCCTTAAGCAATTGATGGAAGAAAACTTGATTTCTTGAACTCTAGCGTGCCCTCCTCTTCTTCTTCTTCTTCTTCTTCCTCTTCTTCCTCTTCTTCCTCTTCTTCCTCTTCTTCCTCTTCTTCCTCTTCCTCTTCCTCTTCCTCTTCCTCTTCCTCTTCCTCTTCCTCTTCCTCTTCCTCTTCCTCTTCCTCTTCTTCTTCTTCTTCTTCTTCTTCTTCTTCTTCTTCTTCTTCTTCTTCTTCTTCTTCTCTAGAGAGAGAAATTTTGATAGAGGAGGGTCTGGGGAAATTTGTGAAGTTGTTAGAAATGGGTAGTTTTTAGGATTAAAAAGACTTATATAGTGTTAAGGAATGAAGGTAACCGACATTAATGAGTAAATAAGTCATTAGGTGAAAACACCAAACGATCCCATAAAAAATTTCCCGGATCCCTTCACCAACGGCTTGACCTACGGTTGGTAGGTCAACCTACTGCCCATAGGTTACCAACCGTAGGTCAGCCTACCTAGGCCCAAAAATTAAAATAATTTCTCCCCAAAACAGTAGCATCAATGGTTCCTTTCCACACTATACCTACGGTTGGTAGGTGCACTTACCAACCATAGGTCACACTACCATGTTTCAAAATTTGAAATTTTTCATTCTTTTCGAATTCGGGCTGTTACAATATCTCCCCCTTGGGAACATTCATTCTCAAATTAGAATCAAGACATCGTAAGGAGGGTAAAAACAAGCTTCAACAACCCAACATGCATGCAATCACATAAAAGCACGTATCCGAGGAGGAAACATCAACTCCAAGCTAAAGCATGTCAAAACATCATTTCATGAAGACTTTATGCAACTCATACTCAATGCACATAATCATAGACAAGTCAATCAAGCTACCTCATTTTCTCAAAATTAGACTCTACATGAACATGCATAATCAAGGAATCATGGAAATAACTAAAACACATAAAACCAAAGAATGAACCATGAGGACTAATTACCTCAATCTAGAGTAGGATCGGAGGGAGAAAGCTAAGGATATCGGGACATCATATCGGCCTCGGCCTCCCAAGTCTTACCCTCAACTAATTGATTCCTCCAAAGAACTTTCACGGAAGCAATTTCTTTATTACTTAACTTTAGGACTTGTCGGTCTAAAATTTCAACCGAAACTTCTTCATAGGAAAGGCTATCCTTTATGCCAAGACTCTCCAATGGCACTATAGAAGTTGGATCACCAACACATTTCTTCAATAATGAGACATGGAAAACCAGATGCACCGATGCCAAATCATTCAGCAAGTCAAGTTCATAAGCAATCTTACCAACACATCTCAAAATTTGATATGGGCCCACATAATGGGGACTAAGCTTCCCTTTCTTCCCAAACCTCATTACACCCTTCATGGGTGAAATTTTCAAGTAGACCCAATCATTAACATCAAATTCTAAATCTCTCCTTCTAACATCGGCATAGGACTTTTGTCGACTTTGAGCCGTTTTCAACCTTTCTCTAATAAGCCTAACTTTTTCCATAGCCTCATGTACCAATTCGGGACCTATCAAAGCGACTTCACCAACTTCGAACCAACCTATAGGAGATCTACACCTCCTACCATAAAGAGCTTCAAATGGAGCCATGCCAATACTAGAATGGTAGTTATTATTATAAGCAAACTCAATCAAAGTCAAATGATCATCCCAATTACTCGTGAAATCAATTACACAAGCTCTCAACATATCTTCCAAAGTTTGGATAGTACGCTCCGCTTGTCCATCAGTTTGAGGATGAAAGGCCGTACTAAGCTTAACACGAGTACCAAGGCCTTTTTGGAAAGATTTCCAAAATTGGGAAGTGAATTGTGCACCACTATCGGAGATAATGGATAAAGCTACTCCATGAAACCTAACCATTTCCCTCAAGTACAACTTAGCATTATTCTCTACAGAATAAGAAACCTTGACGGGAATGAAATGGGTTGATTTCGTCATACGATCTACAATCACTCAAATCGAATCATATTGTCGCCGGGTGCATGGTAAACCAACAATAAATTCTATATTCACATCTTCCCACTTCCAAATAGGAATATTAATGTCTTGGGACAAACCTCCCAGATGTGCTCAACTTTCACTTGTTGACAATTAGGACACTTAGCCACAGATTCCACAATATCCTTCTTCATCCCATTCCACCAATAGATCTCTCGCAAATCATGGTACATCTTGGTAGCTCCCGGGTGAATGGAATATCGAGAACTATGGGCTTCCGATAAAATTTTTCCTTTTAAGTCATCTACATCGGGAACACACAAGCGACCTTGATATCTAAGTACTCCATCTCCCCCTTGAGAGAAAGCCTCAACGGATTTCTTTAGCACCGCTTCCTTCAATTCAACCAAATAGGATCAAGATTTTGTTTAGCCTTCACATTATGCACAAAGGACGATTCGGAACCATTATAAACCATAACACCACCCTTGGTGGAATCAACCAACCGAACACCCAAACGGGCCAATCTATGAACATCGTGAACCAATTCTTTCTTACCATCCTCAACATGAGCAACACTACCCATATAAAACCGACTAAGACCATCCTCCACCACATTAGCCTTACTGGGGTGATAGAGGATGCTCATGTCATAGTCCTTTAACAACTCAAGCCACCTTCTTTGGCGAAGATTAAGATCTTTTTGTTTGAACACATATTGCAAACTCTTATGGTCGGTAAAGACATCACATGCACACCATACAAATAATGCCGCCATATCTTTAGAGCAAACACAACCGCCGCTAGTTCTAGGTCATGGGTAGGATAGTTCTTTTCATACATCTTAAGTGTCCTTGAAGCGTAAGCAATGACTTTCCCATTTTGCATAAGCACACACCCTAACCCGATTCTTGAAGCATCACAATAAACTACAAACCCATCGGATCCTTCCGATAAGGTCAACACTGGAGCCGAAGTTTGTCTATCTTTCAACTCTTAGAAACTCTTCTCACTCTCTTCAGACCATGTAAGCTTAACCTTCTTTTGAGTCAAAGCCGTAAGTGGAGAAGCAATCAAAGAGAACCCTTCAACAAATCTTCTATAATAACCGGCTAAACCCAAGAAGCTACGAATATCCGAAGGTGATAGAGGTCTAGGCTGATTCTTAACCATATCCGTCTTCTTAGGATCTACCTCAATTCCTTTACCGGAGATAATGTGACCAAGAAAAGTCACGGACCTTAGCCAAAACTCACATTTACTAAACTTTGCAAAGAGTTGTTGGTCCTTGAGGACTTGCAACACAATCCTCAAATGATTGGTATGCTCATCCTCACTCCTTGAATAGATCAAGATATCATCAATGAACACAATCACGAACATATCAAGGTATTGTCTAAACACCCTATTCATCAAATCCATAAAGGCAGCCAGAGCATTTGTCAACCCAAACGACATTACCAAGAACTCGTAGTGACCATACCTAGTCCGAAAAGTCGTCTTAGGGATGTCATCTTCCTTCACTCTCAATTGGTGAAAACCCAAACGAAGATCGATCTTGGATAAATAACTAGCCCCTTGAAGTTGATCAAACAAGTCATCTATTCTTTGAAGAGGATACTTATTCTTAATGGTAACCTTGTTCAATTGACAGTAGTCAATGCACATCTGGAATGAACCATCTTTCTTCCTAACAAACAAGACTGGAGTATCCCATGGAGAAACACTTGGTCGGATGAAACCCTTACCCAACAAGTCTTTCAATTGTTCCTTCAATTCCTTAAGTTCCGCCGGAGCCATTCTATAAGGAGGAATAGAGATAGGTTATGTATCGGGGAGAAGGTCAATGCCGAAGTCTATTTCCCTTTTGGGAGGAGTACCGGGTAAATCATTGGGAAACACTTTTGGAAACTCATTGATAACTGGGACCAATTCAAGAATAGGGGTTCCGGAATCCATATCCCTCACCCTAACAAGATGGTACATGCAACCCTTAGAAATCATCTTTCTAGCTTTTAGACAAGAAACAAATTGACCTCCAAACATAGAATTTCTCTCCTTCAACTCTAGGATAGGCTCATTTAAGAATTGAAACTTGACCATTCGGGTCCTACAATCAATAGAAGCATAGCAAGAATGCAACCAATCCATCTCAAGAATAACATCAAAATCTAACATATCAAGCTCTACAAGATCAACATGAGTGACTCTATGGGATAAGGAGATGGGACAATTTCTATAAACTCTCCTAGCCATATATAATAGATTCACCAATCGGAGTAGAGACATGAAAAGGATCTAACAACACGTCCGGAACAACATCAAACCTCATATGGCGTCACAAAAGACAAAATAGCATCGGGGTCAAGCAAAGCATATACATCAAAGTGAAAAACTTTCAACATACCAGTAACCACATCGGGAGAACCCTGTTGCCCATGGCGAGCTTAAAGTGCATAGAATTGGTTTTGCTTTTGATTCCCACTAGAGCCCAAGGAATTTTGAGGTTGAGTTCGTCGACAATTATCCCCTTCAATTTTAGCCACTAAGGGACAATCCCTTATCTTGTGATCCATCTTGACACAACCAAAGCATGCATTAGAACCCACTAGACACTTACCCTCATGCTTCTTCCCACACTTAGCACAAGTAATCGATGAAAAGACACCACCATTTCCTCCTTGAGGCTTAGGGTTAGACACCCTATCTTTGTTGGACTTAGGAGGAGCATTGGAGAAACCTTGATAGGATAACCTTTACCGATATCTTGAGCGAACACGTCCATCGAACCTTGAATGTGAAAAGTTACCATCACCGGTCTTAGCCCTCTTTGTCTCTCTGGACCTTTCCTTGAGCTTCTCTTTTTCTATTTGTGGAGCATGTACCATGAGACGAGAAATATGCATGTCATTGACAAGCATAGCAATACAGCACTCTTTGACCACCATTTCGGACACTTCCGAAACAAACTTACTCATCCTTGCCCTTGGATCGGCAACCATAAAAGGAGCATATCGAGACAATTGTGTGAACTTCAAAGCATACTCTTTCACACTCAGGCTTCCTTGATGAAGGTTGATGAATTCAAGCTCCCTTTCCTCCCTCATCTCAAGGGGAAAGAACCTATCAAGGAAAGCAACCTTGAATGTCTCCCAATCTAAAGGACCCTCATTAACCGCCCTCCCTTCCTTCCATTGGTTAACCAAACTTGAGCAACATCCTTAAGTTGATAAGCGGCCAACTCCGCTTTTTCCTCCGGCGTCACACCCATGATCATCAACACCTTATACACCTCATCAATGAACTCTTGAGGATCTTCCTCCACCCTAGAACCATGAAACTCCGAAGGATTCATCCTTGTGAAGTCCCTCACTCTAGATGCCGCCGTACCCACATTTGGGTTCACTAGAGCCACAACCTCCCTATTGGCTTGAGCCATCATGGCTTTAGCAAACACTTTAAAAGCAGCCCTAAACTCTGCATTAGTCACTTGTTCGGCCAATGGGTTGGCCAGAACTTGAGGAGCTTGAGGAGGAGCTTCTTGTTCCACATTCTCTCCTGCATTCCTTCTAGCATAAGCTCTTCGAGTCGCCATATCTTGAAACGCATAGGATAGGGATTAGGAGAGAGACATATAAACTTACACTCTATCGCACGACTTTAGAATAACGAAAGAAGTGGAGTTTCCTAAACATCTTAGAGCCTCTCATTCATAAATGTGGCGCGCTTCACACTCATGAGCAAGACTTTACTCGACGTGGCTTATGAGACATCCTAGGATCTTTCTAAAATCTTGTGCTCTGAATACCAAGTTTGTCACGACCCAAGGTACCCCTACACGTTACATGGCGTACAAGACCCCGAAAGGCCTCATACAAGCCACTTAGCATACATACATACAAGATCATAAAGATATAGAGGTTTAAAAGAAAATCTCATATTAAATCCTTTAAGAAAAATAGTGTAAGTCTACATCAATGTCTCAAAGCCAATCTAACATAAGAATGAGAAATAATATTTGGGACGTAACCCAATACAACGTCAAAGCAAAAGAACATAAAGGTAAGAACAACAAGGCTACATCCTCGAATGTATGAGGACTCATCAAGTCTTTCAAAAACCTTCTACTAAGCTCTAGACACAAGTAGATGGAGAATCGCCAAGCCCTACATTATGAGACAATGTAGGCAAAAGTATGCGTTAGTACGAGGAATGTACTAAGTATGATAGGAATGTACAACACCATATAAACATGCTAAAGAGGGAACATATTCATAAGCATGCAATGACCAAGTGAAAGCATGATATAAAGAGTAGAAAGGCATAAGTCACCATTTAAGGTCAATGCAAGCTAAGCATACTTCAATTACTTTAGTAAAGCCATTAGAGTCACTTTAGTTCATTATTGTGGGAAATTTACCTTCAACCGACTTGTAAGACCATGTGAGCTATCAACATGGAATCCGGTGTCTACCCCACACCGAAAAAAGGTGTCCTACTTGCCAAGGTAAAACTATGAACTTCTAGCTTACATGGATCCACTAGCTAATGCCTATCTAGACAATCATCCTATGGTGGCACATAGTTTATGGGACATGGGTAATCACCTCTTCTCCACTCGGTGCTAAGAATAATTCCAACAGATTAGACATAGTTCAATTATCATAGGTAGACATGGGTAATCGCCTCATGTCTACATTAGGGAACATGGGTGATCGCCTCTTGTCCCTTAATTAGAATAGCTCCTTAATCATCAATTCAAGTTTAGTTGAGCAAGCCTTTCAACAAGTTATGAATCATTACATGTGAAGAAACCTTTCACATTCATGGGTTGAGTAATATATGAGAATTCCTTTCACAACTCAACAACAACATCAACATATCATAAACTTTGGTGCTTCAATCTCAAAGCACCCTTAATTCATCATTAGCTTCATAAGAGGCATGCATGATTTCATAGACTTCATCTTTACATAGTTCATCATGCTCATAACTTACAAATCACAGAGTTCAAAAGGGGACATAAAGTTCATCTTAAATCATGCAATTTAATGCAAACACATGCTTAGAAAACCATCAACAAGGTAATTTGATCATAATTGAAGGAACCCACATGATAGAGGAACATCATAGTTTTTTATTGAACACGCTTTCTTTCATAAAACCATCCTTAGGTTATTCATAATCTCATCATAAAAATCATAACTTAGGAATCATAATTCATACATAGATTCATAGACTTCATGTAATTCATTTATTCACAACTCCAACCCACCAATCAAATGCATAATTTCAAAATTGGGGGAAAACTCATGGGTTCATGGGGATTCATCTAATTTCATGAAATTCAACTCAATTTATACTTCAAAGTTTGTAAATCAATCAATTGAAGCAACATTACAAAGAATCCATAACATGGAAGAAAACCCCTAATTCAATTGAGAACTTCTAACTTGAAAATTGGAGATTTTACATATTCCATGAAGGAAAGGGCTCCATGGATGAAAATTATCATACCTTAATGATCAATTTCCTTAAGCAATTGATGGAAGAAAACTTGATTTCTTGAACCCTAGCTTGCCCTCTTCTTCTTCTAACTTCTAGAGAG
This sequence comes from Solanum appendiculatum, assembly GCA_018342035.1. NCBI lineage: Eukaryota > Viridiplantae > Streptophyta > Magnoliopsida > Solanales > Solanaceae > Solanum > Solanum appendiculatum. Next base: position 18,903 of record JAGDQO010000794.1, read on the forward strand.
AAAAATATTTGAGAGAGGAGGGTTTGGGGAAATTTGTAAAGTGGTTGGAAAGGGGTAGTTTTTAGGATTAAAAAGACTTATATAGTGTTAGGGAATGAAGGAAACCGACATTAATGAGTAAATAAGTCATTAGGTGAAAAGACCAAATGATCCCTTAAAAATTTTCCCGGATCCCTTCACCAACGGCTTTAACTACGGTTGGTAGGTCAACGGACTACCCGTAGGTGACCAAACGTAGGTCAGCCTACCTAGGCCCAAAAATTAAAATAATTTCTCCCCAAAACAGTAGAATCAACGGTTCCGTTCCACACTAGACCTACGGTTGATAGGTCCACTTACCAATCGTAAGTGCTAACCGTAGGTCACACTACCATGTTTCAAAATTTGAAATTTTTCGTTCTTTCCGAATTCGGGGTGTTACATTCCAATGCCCTTTATTGACCAAATGTGGGATCGCCTCGCAGGTAAAGGATGGAATTGCTTCCATGATGGCTATTCGGGTTACAACAAGATTTCCATTGCCCCATATGATAGATAAAAGACCACTTTTACTTGCCCATATGGGACATTTTCCTTCAATAGATTGCCATTTTTGTTGTGTATTGCTTTGCCGAATTTTAGAAGGTGTAGGTTATCAATATTTGTTGATATGGTCGATGAGTCTATGTATGTTTTCATGGATTAATTTTCTATTGTGGGGGACTCATTGGAGGAATGTCTAAATCATTTAAGTAGTGTATTGCAAAATTGTGTCAAGACTATTCTTGTCCTTAATTAGGAGAAATGTCATATGATGGTAAAAGAAGGGATTCTACTCGAACACAAGATTTTGGGGAAAAGCATTGAAGTTCATCAAGCAAATATTATTGTAATTTCTAAATTGTCCCCTCCAATTTCAGTCAAAGCTGTGCAGAGTTTCTTGGACCATGATAGCTAGTGGTTCATTAAAGATTTTTCCAAGGTGGTTGTTCTATTGTGTAAATAGCTTAAAAAGGAATGTGTCTAATTTCGATGCTAATGTGTGTAGGCATTTTTGTGATTGAAGTAGAAATTAGTCTCAGCCCCAATTATCATTGCCCCTAATTGCAATATTTCCTTTTAGATTATATGAGATGCTAGTGGCTTGGCTCCTTCTGTTGTCCTTCGACAGTGTAAAAACAAGCTCTTTCACCCAATCTACTAATGCTAGCAAAACTCTTAATTATGCTCAAAAGAATTACACCATCACTGAACAAGAATCTCTAGACATTGTTTATGGGTTAGAGAAATTTAGAGCTTACTTGTTAGGAACAAAAATAATTGTACACACCGATCATGCTACTCTTTGATATTTAATGACAAAGAAGGAAGCCAATCTGGGATTGATCTGTTGGGGGCTCATCCTTCAAGAGTTTTATTTTGAAGTGAGAGATAGAAAAGGTTGTGAACATCAGGTGGCCAATTATTTTCTCGGCTCGAACAAAGTTTTGTAGTAACTAGAGAAAGAGAGATAAATGAAATTTTCCCCGATGAGATGGTAATGATGGTCTCTTGTTGTTCAACACAATGGTATGCGGATTATGCAAATTATGTGGTTTATTGGATTATACCTGATGGGCTGACTTGGTACCTAAAGAAGAAGTTCCTATTTGAAGTGAAAAGTATTTTTGGGATGAACAATATCTATTTAGGGAGTGTGCAGATCACATAATCCAATGATGTATTCTGGAAGTTTAGGTGAATGAAATTTTTGAAGTTTTCCGCGCATCACCAGTAGGCGAGCATCGATCACAGGAGGATTTTGACAGCTTCTAAAGTTCTATAATATGGATACAATTGGCCCACACTATATCGGGATGCGAATGATTTTTTAAAGTATGTGTCAAATGCCAAATTTAAGGATGTATCTCTCATAAACATGAACTTCCTCTTTCACCAATTCTTGAGGTTGAACTTTTTGATGTATGGGGGATAGATTTCTTGGGGCCGTTTGTGAGTTCTTTCGGTAACAAATACATCTTGGTGGTTATGGACTATGTATCTGAATGGGTGGATGTAATGACTCTCCAGGTCATTTTTGTGTTAATGCCTTCTTTTCATCAATTACTGCATTCCTGGAGTGACCCCAAGTCATTTATGACTTCCTGGCACTAACTGTTTGGTCGCCTGGTCGCTCGTTTGGGTTTTATACCTGTTTTTCTATTTTGGAGCTTTTGAACCTTGAAAAGTTGATTTCGGTCATAACAGTATGTAAAAGACCTCATAAAGGAATTTTGACTGCTCCATCAGCTCTGGAGCGGCCAAATTAGGCTAAAAACATGATTGGCCTGAGTCCCGAGTCTTTCGGTGTGACTTTAGGGCCAGTTGGCGCTTTAACCTTTGAAATTTGGCTTGAAGTTGACTTGGGTCAACATTCTTAGGAAACATGCAAGGATTGGAATTTCATCAGCACGGTTAGTTCTGTAATGTCGAGTTTGGTCTAGAATGACTCTTCATGCGCTTCCCGAAGCTTTTGATCTAATTTTGAGGCCCTCGGTAGAAGTTGGCTAAATTTGTGCTTTGGTTGTGGGACCCACTTTCTGTTGAAACGACCTCGTATGGAAATTTTGACTATGTCATTCAGTTTGAAATGTCAAATTTGATGAGGTAGCATATCTCGTTTGCGTGCACGGGGTTCCGAACGAATCCCGAGCACCCCGTTGAAGTTTTAGGAATGCTCAAAACTCAGCTGGTGCACAGCTGATGTTGCAGACCCATTCCTTCTCTGCATTTGCGAACATGTGGGCCAGTCTTCTCCGCATTCACAAGCTTGGCTCCGTGTTCACGGAGGTTTGAGATCTCCTCCTCTGCATTCGTGGATAGGGCTCCGCGATCACGGAGCTCTGGAAGGTCCGGGGAGTCTTCCTCTCCGCATTCACGGGCCCCATGCCGCGTTTGCGGAGTGTTGATTGTTTTACCTCAGCGTTCGCGGAGGTCAGCGAATGGTAGTGCTTATAAAAGTGAGGTCGAGGCTCATTTGGATGGAATGTTTGAAAATTCATATATCCCTCATCTTAAGTCGGTTTTCGGTGATTCGAAGTCCCAGGTGCTCAGAATCCTTTGTCTTCGTGGGTTGTTGATCAGTTTGTGTCAGGTGGTGCTCGATTTTCATGAATTGAGGCATAAGTTGCTACCTTGGGCTTTTGGTGTAAAGTTTTGCATTTCTTATTTGTGTTGCATGGAGCTGATCCGAACCCCGAGGGGTGTTCCGTTGTGGAACACAAACTCAGGGGAGGGTTAAAGACCTCTTTACGGAGTTGATTTCAGATATTCCAAACGGGTCCCACAATTTCTAATTTTGACTCTAAAGCTGGTCTGTCTCTGATTTTATTGATTTTAGTGTCTAAATGACCGTGTTGATGCTGTGATTCTATTTTTGATAGCGTGACAGCAATCCGAGGCATTTGGAAGGGGAAAGCTCTGACATAGTGATTTGGAGAGCGCGCGGTCAGCCTTCTGGTAGGCTAAGGCTTCCCTTCCTTTAGATTGAGCCTGATTGTGTAAATACATGCTGATTTGTGTGAATCTGGGCTAGGTAGCTAGTATTTCTTCTCTTCTTCTTAGAAACCATACTTTAGGGATGTTTTTTGAGTAATTTTGGGATTAGTACCATGTTACCAGAGGGATTCCTTATTTTTTATTGTGGTGATTTATTGCTGGGTTGTTTATATGTTGATGCATGCGAATTTTCTGGTTAGGTGCTATTGTATTGGAGTATATCTTTGGCCTTAGTTTAAGATAGATTAGTGTGGACTTAGACCCATGCACCAGGTTGACTTTGGTATGTACCCGACATCGATTCGGATGGACTAGGTCCTTGTAGACTGGCATAGCAGACTTGGGTCTGATAGTTGAATTTAGTTTTGCCTTTGTAGTACTCACGATACTTCTATCTTTTCTCCCTTTTTCTTCGATGCTGATGTGTTACCGGAGGCGTGGTATCTTCCTGGTTGGATGTTTTGAGGTCGGTTCTTTGGTGTTGTAATTGGTAGTGGACGTCAATCCACAGTGGGTTGGAGTTTAAGGTCCTTTATGGAGTTGGATCGCCTTATATGCTCTGCCTGGCTGGGATAGGGCCCTTGGGAGTGTTTGCAGACTCACTTATCTGGCTGGGACAGGGACCCCAGAGTGTTAGTCAGCTAGGCAATTGGACATAAGTTTGCTAAGGTTCTCTTTGGAGTTGGCATGCATGGCGCACTTGCCTGGAAGTGGCAGGGCCCCTGAGTGTTAGGTGGCTCACCCGTCTTGCTGGGACAGGGCCCCCGGGGTGTTAGCTGGTTGGCGATTGGATGTCAGAATCTTAGAGGGGTTGTCATAGCCCCTCCCCCCGTAGCACTCGTCTGGCTGGGGTAGGGCCCTCGGAGTGACTAGCGGGCTAGGTGAATTAATTTGGAAGTTGGACTTGTTGGCTGGGTTGGAGATGACTTGTTTTTTCGGTTCAGAGTTGGTTTCCTTTTGTTCCATAGATCTAGCTCTTCTGTGTACCTGTCCGGATTATGGGGGTTTGTTCAAGTTCTATTTAAACTTGTGCACGAGTGTACCTTTTAGGCTTATGGGGTCTAGTTAGGTGTAGTTTAGTTGTACGTAATTTTACTTTTGGTGCGCTCGTGTGATTATTTTTCATTCTCGCTTGACCTCTGTACGTGTTGAATCTATCCTTTTAGTCTGTTTTTACCCTTTCTTGCTCAGTCGGCATATGATGCCTACTGGGTGCCTATTGTTTGGTACTCATGCTACACTCTGCATCTATTTTTGTGATGCAGGTCCGAGCACCAGTTATCAGCGTAGAGTTCGAGCTTGCTGCAGTCTGCTCCGGAGATGAAGGTGAGCACATGGCATTCTGGGATTACCTGTCTCCTTCTGTATATGTATTTTGTCTTGTCTTTTACTTTTGAGATAACTTGTTTATGTGGTCCACTTTTGGGACTTGTACTCTTTTAGTAGTTCTGTACATGTGACTTCCTGGTTCAGGGAGGTATTGTTGTTGTACATAGATGTTTTCGCTTCTGCCTTTCCTTTATGTATTCCTTTATTTATGCTCCCTCTTAGTTGAGGCTAGTTCCCACCCTCAGTCCCAATACTGCTAAGTTTCGGGACAACGTTTTGGCTTGCCTACTGGCAGGTTGGTAGGTGCCATCATGACTCGAGAAATTGGATCGTGTCGAATTTGGTATCAGAGCCCCAGGTTTGTCGGTCTCACTTGTACAGAGCTAGCATCTAAATGAGCCCTGCAGATCAGTACGGAGAGGTCTGTGACTTATCTTTGGGAGGCTACAAGATGTCCTTAGGGGGTTTTCATTTTTTGTATCATTGTTGTAGGTCGTTGTCTATTTGGTTTCATGGGATCTTACTTGTTTCACTCTATCGCATGATGGTATGCACGCGTAATAAAGGTCGGCCCCGAGGTAAAGGTGGTGCTGCGGCACCAGCCCGAAAGAGAGCGAGGACTCCGGAGCTGGAGGTGGAGCCTCAGTTAGAGCAGATTCCTCCTCAGCCGATGGGACAGGTACCAACCGAGCCACAACCCGCACCTGCTGCCGCCCTTGATCTTCACGTGATGCTTGCTCGGATTCTAGCGGCTATTGGGGGCATTCAGAAGCAGCAGCAGGCCCCAGCACCAGTTCCAGAGCCAGTTCTAGCACCGCAGGGTCAGCCTGCAGCACTGGCTCCAGAGGTTCAATAGCCTCCGGCACCGATCGCCGTTCAGTCGGATGTTTTAGACAGGGTTATGCCGCTGAGGGAGCAAAAGATGCTCAGGGTGTTTCTGAGATTGTCACCACCGAAGTGTTCTGGGGCAGTCGGTGAGGATGCCCAGGAGTTCCTTACAACTTGCCAGGAGCGATTGCAGACGTTGGGCCTGGTGGAGTTGAGGGGAGCCGACTTCATGGATTACCAGTTAGATGGACCGGCCCGGCAGTGGTGGCGTTCTTTCATGGAGACCAGACCAGCTGGGTCCCCGCTCGTGACATGGATAGAGTTCTCAGAGGCTTTCCTGGCTCGGTTTATTCCACGGAGTGTTAGAGATTGGCTTCGTGATGAGTTCTCAAGGTTGGTGCAGGGCTCCATGATGGTATCGGAGCATGAGGCTAGATTTCTTGAGCTATCTCGTCATGCCACAATGATATTGCAGATGGAGGAGGAGAGAGTTAGATGCTTTGTTCGAGGTCTGAGGTTGCAGCTGCGTATTGGGTCACGGTCTATGGTTCCAGAGGCTGCTTTTTTCGAGATGTAGTTGACCATGCCCGCACACTTGAGCAGCTCTGTCGCAATGCCCATGGGGGCAACGGTAAGAGGGACAGGCAGGATGACAGAGTTAGTGGGGCCCGTTCTAGGCCTAGAGTTACTGAGGACCAGGTCTATCAGCGGTTCAAGTTAGGTCAGCCTAGTCGCCCATTTCAGGCATCATTACAGATATAAGAGTGTGATCAGCACCATCAGGGTGGTTATAGTGCCAGTCCGAATCAGGGCCGAGGTGGTTTTTAAGAAGGTTCCTCAGGTCGGGGTGGCTGGCCTCCAGCTATGAGTAGGTCTTCTCAGGGTTACTTTACGTGTGGAGAGCTTGGTCATTGTTCTAGGGAGTGCCTTGTCTCCAGACCAGCCTTACCAGCTCCTCAGGCGGCGAGACTGGTTTCAATAGTAGCACATCCAGCTAGAGGAGGGGGTGAGCATCAGGGTGCACGGGGAGGTCTCAGGGGAGGCAGGACAGTTGGCAGAGTGGATGCGCATGGTAGAGGCACCCAGGGCCATTTCTATGCAGCTTCAGCTAGAGTAGAGGCCGAGGCATCGGATCATATGATCATAGGTACGGTTCTTGTATGCCATCAGCCCGCTTCAGCTTTGTTTGATCCTGGTTCTACTTATTTGTATGTGCCTGCTTATTGTGTTCCTCGGTTGGGTGTGAGTCCAGAGCCATTAGTGGTACCTTTGCATGTTTTGACCCCGGTAAGGGATTCTTTAGTAGTGGATCAGATTTGTAGATCCTGTGTGGTCACTATTCGGGGGCACTATTTGGGGGCAGGTCACTCGGGTTGACCTTATTGTGCTCAGTATGGTGGATTTTGATTTGATTCTGGGTATGGATTGGCTATTGCCTCACCGAGCGGTCTTGGATTCCTATGCCCTCGTATTCCACCGTTGGTTTGTTAGGGTTCTTGTAGTTGCATGTAGGTTGGGATGATTTCTTATGTTCAGGCTCGGAGGCTAGTGGCTGGCAGATGTTTGAGATATTTGGCTTATGTTAGAGATGTTAGTAAGGAGGGCCCTACAGTTGATTCAATGCCTATAGTCCGAGAGTTCACAGATGTGTTTCCTACCAACCTTCCTGGCCTACCCCCAGATCGGAACATTGACTTTGCCATTGATTTGGAGCCCAGTACTCGTCCTATTTCCATCCCACCGTATCGTATGGCACCCTCAGAGCTCAGTGTTCAGTTTCAGGATCTCTTGGATAAGGGATTCATTTGGCCTCGTGTATCACCTTGAGGTGCCCTAGTCCTATTTGTGAAGAAGAAGGATGGTACTATGCGGAAGTGTAATGATTATAGGCAACTGAATAAGGTGGCGGTGAAGAACCATTACCACATGCCTCGTATTGATGATCTATTCGACAAGCTTCAGGGTGCCGCAGTGTTTACTAAGATTGACTTGGGATCCAGCTACCATCAGTTGAGGATTAGAGCAGCGGACTTCCCTAAGACAGCATTGAGGACTCGTTATGGCCATTTTGAGTTCCTAGTAATGTCCTTTGGGTTGACTAATGCCCCTGCTGCCTTCATGGATTTGATGACTCGTGTATTTAGGCCGTATCTGGACTCCTTCATCACAGTCTTCATTGATGATATCTTGGTATACTCGCGGAGCCATAGTGAGCATGAGCAGCATTTAGGGATAGTGCTCCAGACTTTGAGGGATCATTCACTTTATGCCAAGTTCTCAAAGTGCGAGTTTTGTCTTGAGTCTGTAGCATTCTTGGGGCACGTGGTGCCCAAGGATGGCATTATGGTGGATCCGGTGAAGATTGAAGCTATACGTGATTGGGCCAAGCCCACCTCTGTGACTGAGATTCGTAGCTTTGTCGGTTTGGCAGGGTACCACAGGCATTTTGTTGAGGGTTTCTCTATTATAGCGGCGTCTTTGACTCGATTGACTCACCAAGATGTCCCATTTGTGTGGTCGGAGGAGTGTGAAAGGAGCTTTCTGAAGCTCAAGGAGTTGCTTATCGCCGCTCCTATATTGACTCCTCCAATTGAGGGCGAGGGCTTCACGGTCTATTGTGACGCATCCGGCGTTGGTTTGGGTGGTGTTTTGATGCAACGGGGATGGGTTATTGCTTATGCATCGGAGCATCTTAAGCTTCATGAGCGCAACTACCCCACTCATGATCTAAAGTTGCAGCGGTAGTTTTCACGCTTAAGATCTGGAAGCATTACCTATATGGAGTTCATTTTGAGATCTACACTGATCACAGGAGCCTTCAGTACATTATGACCCAGAGGGGGCTTAATTCGAGGCAGCGCCGTTGGATTGAGTTCCTAAAGGACTATGACCTCTCTATTTTCTACCATTCGGGCAAGGTGAATGTGGTAGCCGACGCCTTGAGCCAAAAGGCAGTGAGTATGGGTAGTCTAGCCTTCCTTTCTGTTTCGGAGCAACCTTTGGCTTTGGACATTCAGTCTTAGCCAATCAGATGATCAGGCTAGATATTCTAGATAACAATCGGGTGTTAGCCTAAGTGGGAGTTCAATCATCTCTGCTAGATCAGATATGTGGCCGTCAATTCGAGGATGAGTCTTTGGTGGCACTCCGAGATAGAGTATTGGCAGGTGATTCTGGGTAGGCTACATTAGACTCAGATGGGGTTTTGAGGATTGTTGGCCGTTTGTGTGTTTCGAGAGTTAGGGATTTGATTCAGCTGATCCTTAGCGAGGCCCATGACTCCAAGTATTCTGTCCATCGGGCATCGCTAAGATGTATCGTGATTTGAGGCAGCATCACTGGTGGATCGGTAGAGAAGGAACATCTCAGACTATGTGTCCCGTTGATTGTGTTGCCAGCAGGTGAAGGCCGAACATTTCAAGTCTGGTGGTGAGTTGCAGAGATTGCCCATTCCTGAGTGGAAGTGGGAGCGTATCACCATGGATTTCATTGTGGGCTTGCCTCCTACTTCTGGAGGTGTTGACAGCATTTGGGTCATTGTGGGTCGATTGACCAAGTCAGCACACTTCATTCCAATTCATACTTCCTTCAGTGCTGAGAGGTTAGCTCGTATCTACATTCAGGAGGTAGTCCGTCTTCATGGTGTGCCTATTTCTATCATTTCAGACCGGGGTTCACAGTTCACTTCCATCTTTTGGAGATTATTTCAGGAGGAGTTGGGCACCCGTGTCGATCTTAGTACAGCATTTCACCCACAGACTGAACGCCAGTCGGAGCATACTATTTAGGTTCTTGAGGATATGTTGCGGCCCTGTGCTATGGACTTTGGGGATCAGTGGGACTAATTCTTGCCTTTGGCGGAGTTTGCGTACAACAACAACTACCATTCTAGCATTCAGATGGTCCCTTTTGAGGCTTTGTATGGGTTGTTGCACTCCAGTTGGTTACTTTGAGTCTGTGGAGCCTAGGCCACTGGGTACAAACTTATTTCAGGAGGCCTTAGAGCATGTCAGGTTAATTCAGGATAAGCTCAGGATGGCTCAGAGTAGACATCAGAATTATGCAGATCGCAAGAGTCGACCGTTGAGATTTGTCGTGGGTGATAGAGTACTCTTCTGAGTATCGCCCATGAAGGACGTGATAAGATTTGGGAGGCAGGGCAAGCTTAGCCCCAGGTATATTAGGCCTTTTGAGATTCTAAGGACAGTTGGTGAGGTGGCCTATGAGTTAGCTTTACCTCCAACATTCTCAGCTATTCACCCAGTTTTCCATGTTTTGATGCTACGCCGGTATGTTCCAGATAAGTCTCATGTGCTCTTGTATGATGTCGTTGAGTTGGATGATCGCCTGACCTATATTGAGGAGCCAATTTCTATTTTGGCCAGAGATGTGAGGCAGCTGATGTCTAGTGCCATTCCTGTGGTGAAGGTCCGTTGAAGGCATCGCCCAGTCGAGGAGGCTATCTGGGAGTCCAAGCGGGAGATGCGGGAGCAGTTCCCCAGCTTATTTGAGCCCTCAAATACTTCTTGACTCTTACTTTCGCGGACGAAAGTCCTTCTAGTAGTGGATGTTGTAGTGGCCCTCCAGGTCATTGCTATGTTAATTCCTTCTTTCCATCATTTAGAGCGTTCCTGTAGCGACCCCAGGTCATTTATGACTTGTTGGCACTGACTGTTCGGTCGCCTGGTCGTTCGTTTGGGTTTTATGACTGTTTTTTAGTTTTGTAACTTTTAAACCTTGAAAAGTCTATGTCGGTCATAACCTCAGATAAACGACCTCAGAAGGGAATTCTGACGGTTCCATCAGCTCCGGAGTGGCAAAATTAGGCTAAAAGCATGATTGGCTTGAGTCCCGAGGCTTCTGGTGTGACTTTAGGGCCAGTTAGCGCTTTAACCTTTAAAATTTGGCTTGAAGTTGACTCTAGTCAACATTCTTGGGAAACGCACTCAGATGGGAATTCTGTCAGCGTGATTAGTTCCAGAACGCCGAGTTTGGTCTAGAATGACCCTACATGCACTTCCCGAGGTTTGCTGTCACGACCCAAAGTACCCCCTAGCCGTGACATGGCGTACAAGACCCCGAAAGGCCTCATACAAGCCACTTAGGAAACATAGTCCAAGATCATAGAATTAAAAGAGTATAAAAAATCAAGTTTAGATCATAAGAGTTTGATAAAAACAGCGGAAGTATACACAAAGTGTCTCAAAGCCAATCTAACATAAGAATGAGAAATAACATTTGGGACGTAACCCAATACAAATTTCAAAATGAAAGAACATAAAAGAACAACAAGGCTACGTCCTCGAGTGGATGAGGACTCACCAAGTCTTCAATAATCCTTCTACCAAGCTCTAGCCACGAATAGATGGAGAATCGCCAAGCCCTACATCAACAAGTCAATGTAGGCAAGAGTATGCATTAGTACAATCAAGTACCAAGTATGATAGCAATGCACTAAATCACTTAAACATGTTAAAACGGGACATTTTCATGACATGCGATGATCCAGCTAAAACATGCAAAAAGGTTAGAAACATAAGTCATAAATCATATTCAATGCAAGCTAAACATTAATTAAAACACTTGTGAGATATCATTGAGAGTCGCTTTAGTTCATTATTGTGGTAAGTGAGCCTTAACCGACATGTAAGACCATGTGAGGTATCAACATGGAATCCGACATTCTCCCTACATCGGAAGGGCCATCCTACTTGCTAAGGTAGGACCCATAACTTCTAGCTTACGTGGATCCACTAGCTAATGTCTATCTAGACAATCAACCTATGGTGGCACATAGTTTATGGGAAATGAGGGATCTCCATGTGTCCACTCGGTGCTAAGCATAATTCCCATGGAATTGTCATAGTCATAATCTTATCATATCATTAGAAGACATGGGTGATTGCCTCTTGTCTTATTATGGGTAGACATGAGGGATCTCCTCTTGTCCCTTCCATTAGAATAGCTCCATAAAAGATATGAGAGATCTCCTCTTATACCTTTATTCCTTTACAATTCCTTTATGTGAGAAAATCCTTTCACAACTTGATGACAATCAATATATCATCAACTTTGATGCTTCAATCTCAAAGCACCTATAAGACATACATAATTTCATAAACTTCATCTTTACATAGTTCATCATACTCATAACTTACAAATCATATAGTTCACATGGGTTCATAAGAATTCATCTTAAATAATGCAATTCAATGCAAGCTCATGCTTAGAAAACCATAAACAAGGCAAGTTGATCATAAGTGAAGGAACCCACATGATAGAGGAAAATCATAGATTTTGATTGAACATGCTTACTTTCATAAAACCATCTTTAGGTCATTCATAATCTCATCATGAAATTCATAGCTTAAGAATCATAGTTCATACATAGGTTTACATAGACTTCATGAAATTCATGCCTTCACAATTCAACCCATCAACACATTCATAATTTTGAAATTGGGGAAAAAGGCATGGGTTCATGGAGATTCATCTAAATTCATGAAATTCAAATCAATTTATACTTCAAAGTTCATAAATCAATCAATTGAAGCAACATTACAAAGAACTCACGACATGGAGGAAAACTACTAATTCATTTGAGAACTTCTAACTTGAAAATTGGATATTTTAGGGATTCCATGGAGGAAAGGGCTCCATGGATGAACACTATCATACCTTAATTATCAATTTCCTTAATCAATTGATGGAAGAAAACTTGATTTCTTGAATCCTAGCTTGCCCTCTTCTTCTTCTTCTTCTTCTTCTAACTTCTAGAGAGAGAAATATTTTAGAGAGGAGGGTTTGGGGAAACTTGTAAAGTAATTGGAAAGGGTAGATTTTAGGATCAAAAGGGCTTATATGGTGTTAGGGGATGAAGGGAACCGACCTTGATTAGTAAATAAGCCATTAGGTGAAAAGACCAAACGATCCCTTTTAAAACTCCACCAACGACCCCACTTACTTCATGACCTACGGTTGGTAGGTCAACCTACTACCCATAGGTGACCAACCGTAGGTCACACTGCCTAAGCCCCCATAATATAACAATTTCTACCGACTTCCCCAACCTACTACTTGACCTACGGTTGGTAGGTCCACCTACTGACCATAGGTCATGTAGTAGGTCACCCAAACTTTAATTTTCTTTCTAATTTCTTCCCTTGGCAGCCTCACCTATGGTTCCCTACCTCTTGACCTAATGTTGGTAGGTCAACCAATGGTTAGTAGGTCAAGTAGTAGGTCACCAAAGTTTTCAAAATTTTGAATTTTCATTCTTTCCAAATCCAGCGTGTTACACTTTTGATCTAATTCTAAGGCCCTCGGTAGAAGTTGGCTAAATTGGCGCTTTGGGTGTGAGACCCACTTTTTGTCAAAACGATCTCGTAGGAAAATTTTGACTACGCCATTGAGTCTGGAATGTCGAATTTCATGGGGTAGAATATCTCGTTTGCGTGCATGGGGTTCCAAACGAATCCTGAGCACCCCATCAGAGTTTTGGGAATGCACAAAACTCAGTTGGTGCACAGCTGATGTTGCAGACCCATTCCTTCTCCGCGTTCATGGAATTGGCTTCGCGTTTGCGGAGGTGTGGGCCTGTCTTCTCCGCATTCGCAGGCTTGGCTCCGCGTTCGCGGAGGTTTGAGATCTCCTCCTACGCATTCGCGGATAGGGCTCCGCATTCGCAGAGGTCCGGGAGGTCTAGGGAGTCTTCCTCTCAGTGATTGCAGGCCCCAGGACGCGTTTGTGGAGTGTTGATTATTTTCCCTCCACGTTCGCGGAGGTCAGCGACTGGTAGTGCTTATAAAAGTGAGGTCGAGGCTCATTTTGATGGAATGTTTGAAAATTCATATCTCCCTCATCTTAAGTCGGTTTCTGGTGATTCAAAGTCCCAGGTGCTCGAAATCTCATTGGCTTAGTGGTTTATTGATCAGTGTGTGTCGGGTGGTCCTCGATTTCCATGAATTTGAGACGTAAGTTGCTACCTTGGGCTTTTGGTGTAAAGTTTTGCATTCCTTGTTTATGTTGCATGGGGCTGATCCGAACCCCGAGGGGTGTTTCATTTTGGAACACAAGCTCGAGGGAGGGTTTGGGACCTCTTCACGGAATCAATTCCAGAAATTCCTGAGCGGGTCCCACAATTCCCGATTTTGACTCCGAAACTAGTCTGTCTCAGATTTTGTTGATTTTAGTGTCTAAACGACTGTGCTGATGCTGTAATTCTATTTTTGATAGCGTGGCAGCAATCCGAGGCTATTTGGAAGGGAAAAGCTCCGACAGAGTAATTTGGAGCGCGCGTGGTCGGCTTTCTTGTGGACTACATCTTCCCTTCCTTTAAATTGAGCCTGATTGTGTAAATACATGCTGATTTGTGTGAATCTAGGCTAGGTAGCTAGTATTTATTCTCTTCTTCTTAGAAACCATGCTTTAGAGTTATTTTTCAGGTTATTTCGGGATTAGTACCATGTTACCGGAGGGGTTGCTTATCTGTGATTGTGGTGATTTATTGCTTGGCTGTTTATATGTTGATGCATGCGGATTTTCTGGTTGGTATTTATTCTATCTATTGGAGTATATCTTTGGCCTTAGTTTAGGATAGATTAGTGTTGACTTAGACCCATGCACCAAGTTGACTTTGGTATGTATCCGATGTCAATTCGGATGGACTAGGTCCTTGTAGACTGGCATAGAAAACTTGGGTCTAATAGTTGAATTTAGTTTTTACTTTGTAGTACTCGTGTTTCTTTTTACTTTTCTCCCCTTTTTCTGCGATGATGATGCGTTACCGAAGGCGTGCTATCTTCCTGGTTGGGTGATTCGAGGTCAGTTTTGTGGTATTGTATTGGCAGTGGACGTCGATCCACAGTGGGTTGGAGTTTAAGGTCCTTTACAGAGTTGGTTTGCCTTTTATGCTCTTCCTGGCTGGGACAGGGCCCCCACGAGTGTTTGCTGACTCACTTGTCTGGCTGGAACAAGGCCCTCAGAGTGTTAGTCGGCTAGGCAATTGGACATAAGTTGCCTAAGGTTCTCTTCGGAGTTGGCATGCACCGCGCATTCGCCTTGCTGGGACAGGGCCCCTGGAGTGTTAGCTGGCTCACCCGTCTGGCTGGGACAGGGCCCCCAGGGTGTTAGCTTGTTGGCAATTGGATGTCAGAATCTTGGAGGGGTCATCGTACCCCACCCCCCTCCCACAGCACTCGTCTGGTTAGGTAGGGCCCCCGGAGTGACTAGAGGGCTAGGTGAGTTAATTTGGAAGTCACACTTGTTGGCTGGGTTGGAGATGACTGGTTATTTTGGTTCAGAGTTACTTTCCTTTGGTTCCGTAGATCTAGATCTTCTGTGTACCTGTAGGGCTTATGGGGGTCCGTTCGGTTTTTATTTGAACTTGTGCACGAGTGTATCTTTTGGGCTTATGGGGGTTAAGTTAGGTGTAGTTTAGTTGTACTTAGTTTTACTTTCGATGCGCTCGTGTGCTTTTATTTTTCATTTTCGCTTGATCTCTGTTCGTGTTCATTCTATCCTTTCAGTCTGTTTTTACCCTTTCTTTCTCAACCGGCCTATGATGCCTAGTGGGTGCCTATTGTTTCCTTTATTTGTTCCTTTATTTATGCTCCCGCTTAGTTGAGGTTAGTTCCCACCCTCAGTCCCATTACTGCTAAGTTTCGGGACAGCATTTTGGCTTGCCTACTGGCAGGTTGGTAGGCACCATCATGACTCGAGAAATCATGTCGTGATAGTAGAAGCAGTTACTTTACCTAACAATGAGGGGCTAAGCATAGTGCTATCATCAAAAGATATATTTTTACAAGATTTGGTAATCCTTGGGCTATCATTAGTGATGGGGGCTCCCATTTCTACAACTAGAAGTTCAAATCTCTTTTGTCCAAATATGGGATGAAACATAAAGTTTTCATAACATATCACCCCAAGCAAGTGGACAAGTTGAAGTGTCTAAAGGAGAGATCATGAAACATCTTGACATAAATGGGGAATGCTAATAGAACCAATTGGTCAAGAAGGCTTTAGGATGTTCTTTGGGCCTATCGGATTGCTTTCAAGGTCAATGGCCACTATTTGAAATTGTATTATGGAGAAGTTCATGAAGTGAGAGTGGTTGATGTGGTGTACTTTGATGATGTCTAAGAGAATGTCCACATTGTACCGTGATGTTAACTCTGGCACTACATGGGAGGAAACCCATGAGTGGAAACCCATGAGTTTGTGTTTTTCAATAATGTGTTTTGTTTGTATAGGTGGTAAGAAAGCCCTGTCATTCATGCATTATCAGTGTGCTGCCTAGTTATTCGGGTATTCACCAAGAACATTGGGCAAGCCCGTCCTGGCTCTCCATAGTAGTTGTCCAATGTGCTATAGGTTCTTTCAATTTAGGCTAGGTGAATACCATTTCAGTGACTGGCCAACTACGATTGGCGAGCCTACCTCAGCTTGTGTTGTAGAAGAAAAACTGTAAGGAAGACACAATCAGTTTTGGCGATAACCTCCTTGATTGGTGATTCACCGCTCTCAAGGCGGGGTGGATCTTGCTAGCCGAAGTTCAACTCAACCAATCTCACAATATTGTAGCATGGTTGGCAAACTCCCCTCTTTTTGCGATTCAGAGACTAGGTCAGTGATGCTAAGTCGCCTCTAACCAAAATGCCAATAAATTGTCAAAGGGAATCTCATCTAATCCTTTCTTTTCTGCACTCTTGTTTTCCGCACTGAGGACACTGCATTCCTATTTTTTTGGGGGAAGGGGGAGGGCAGTTTTCATTGCCTATCCTTTCTTATTTTGGTTGTATTTGATAAGATCTTTTGATACATTTTTTAATTTTTTGTTTTTGATATATTAGTAAATTGTCATTCTCTCTTATGTATCGATTACCTCGAGGTTTTGGAAAGGTTGTGATGATTTGAAATGCTTGAAGATTTTGTGCACTCATTGTTAACATTCGATTACCGATCATGATCAAGATCGATATCTTGAATAGTGCTTTTGATGAGAGATGTATTTGTGTTGATGTCGTGTGGTAATTCTCGTTGCACGACTCTTGCATGATCTTCTAGAACTTTGTTGTGACTAGTCGTGTATTGATGTAAGTATTGCAATTAAAATTACACACAAGCTTAATTTTTTAGAGTTATGCACAATATTTGTATTATAAGTGCCTTGTGTGCTGAGGTCTTACTTGAAACATGTATGTAGATTCCTAGAATTTACCTTGTTGGTCCAATTTTTTAAGCATTGGTGAATGCAAGAAATGATCATGGGAACAAATTTTGAGAGTGAGCCTAAATCTTCATACCAATGTTGTGACTACCTTGTGAGGATGTGCAACCATCTTGGCACCATTTGAGCCTAAACCATTTGTTGTCAACCTTGTTGAAACCTCTTGAAGCAAAAATGTCCCTACCTTCTCACCCATAAATCCTTTTTGAAGAATTGATTTTTTAAAATTGCCAAATTATGCAAAAAGCCTGTGTAGGGGGTGTGGTGAAGAAGGAGAAAGGATCCCAAGTGAAAAAGAAAGAAGCATATTACTCTTTGATAAAAAGTTGGAAAAAGTGGGAACCTTTCTCTATAAAAGAAAAGAGAGAGAGAGAGAGAGAGAAAAGAATGTGAAATGAAATAGATTGTGTTCGAAGGTGATTCCTTAATCATCTTAGTGGCATGAGGGAATATAATGGGGCTCCCAATGAATTGAATAAGAAATGAATGTTGTGAATTGCTTGAGTTGAGTCTCTTGTTCAAAATGGGAAAGAGCATGAGAAGAGGTGAAGTTGAAAACATCAATTCTTTGAAGAGGTGAAGTAACTATGCCAAACTGACCATAGTTTTACCCTCAACCCCATTACAAGGCTGAAAAGACCTTTGAGATATCGCTAAAATCGGGTAATGTGATGATTGGAAAATATGGGCAAATCTCTAAGATGAAACATGAATGTATTTATCTTTGAGAGAGTGAAAGTTTTTATTGATTCCTTAACTTCATTATTGAGATGCTTTGTGAGAGTATGAAATCCTCTTGTGAGGGTACTTGAATACCTTTTTTGAAGCATAATTTTGCATCTCGAGTGAGTATTTGTGAGTTGGCACTTAGATTGATAACTACTAGTCATCATTTGAGGCTTTTTGATTTAATTGAGAATTGCCTTATCTTGATATAAACCTTGTGATAGCACTTGTATGTTGGCTCACAAGAAGCACTGTTGTAGACACCCTTGTTGAACTGGTTGAATTCTTGATTTACTTGAGGATAAGCCAAAGTTTAAGTAGGGGTGTTGGTGAGTCTGAGATTTTGACTCATTAGAGGCATTTTTAGTTGAACAATTAGTGTCCTCAATGTCTTTTTATGTCCATATCTAATAATTTATTGTGTTTTATAGCTATGAAGACTTAAGGACTGGCAAGGATGAAATTATGCAAAAAGAGTCCAAAACATGAACAAAAGAGTAAAATCTTGACAGTGATGCTCGCCAAGAAGCACTCAGTGAATTGTCGAGTGTGCCTAACATCGCCTAAATGATAGGGTGTTAGACAAAAATGCGCAAGGTAGGTCGGCGAGAAGAAGGGTTAATCGGCGACTCGCCAAACTTACTAATGATTGGTAGATTTACACTAATTTGAGGCCTTTTAGTTTAACAATCATTGTCCTCAATGCCTAATTAGGTCCTATTCTGATGATATTTTGATGATTTGCAGCGATGAAGGTTAAAGGACTAGTCAAGGATGAATATTGGAAATAAAGGGCAAAAATAGTGAAAGAAGTATAAACTCCGCACTGGCAGTCACCTAACCAAAAGGGTAGATCGCCCAAATGGTCTAACCTCGGCCAAACTCACAGTGCTCACAATTGAAGATGTTCAGGATAGGTCGGTGAAATAAAAAGTGAAACGGCGACTCTCTACAGATAAAGGGCGAACAAGATTAACATCACCGAAGGTGACTGGACTTGGATAATTAAGGCTTAAAAGGCAAACAAAAAGTGGTAATCGGTGATCTGCCGAATGTGAAAGACAGAATCAAACGAGTTCACTGATTGAAGTTCAAACACCTAAAGCCCGAAGCAAAAGAAAGGCGAGCTAAGGCACAGACAACGATCCGTCGAGTTTGCTTGGCAAGCTCGACTAATGTTGTCGAGTTGGTCACACAGTGAATTTTGAGCCAAATTTTAGGAAATTATAAATAACCTAAAGGAGAGAAAAAATTTATCAGATTTTGGAAAAAAAATTCAATTTCTAACTTTGTATGTGTTTTGGAGAGAAAACTTTTGAACTCTTAGAGAAATATTTTTAGTTTTGGAGTTTTAAATTTTACTCTTGAAATTGATAGTCGGAAGTTGAATCAAAGTGTGTGTTGAATATAATGGATTAATTTCATCACATCCATGGCTGCTATCATGATTGGTACTATAATACCCAGGATTCGAAAGGGTGGAAATTTTTTAATTTTCTAGGTTGGTGCCAGTGACAACGGAAGCCACCTACGGACCGTAGGTCGACTGACGGGCTGTAGGTGGGAACCGTAGGTAGAAAGCCCAAGTTTCCAAAATGTCAAGTTTCAGAATCCCAATGATGGTCTGCTAGGATGGCCCGTCGATCTATGCACGAGCTGTAAGTGGGTCTCGTAGGTCTCCTCCAGACTTAGTCAAATTCATAAGCCATAAGTCCAGACTTATGATTGTTGTATACGGTCCGTCGATTGACCCACGAGTCGTATATTCGATCCGTCATTGCGGGGTCCAAATTAACAGTCTCTAAACCTACCTACGGAAGGACAGGACGGATCGTAGGACTGACCTACAGATCGTAGGTCCCACTGTAGGTAGGGGCCCGACAGTTATTTTAAAAGGGTCTTTTGGTTTTTTCACCCAATGACTTATTTACTAACTTCAGTCGGTTTCCTCATTCCCTAACACTATATAAGACTATTCAATCCTAAAATCTACCCTTTTCAACCACTTTGCAAAATTTCCCAAACCCTCCTATCTTAAATATTTCTCTCTCTAGAAGATAGAAGAAGAAGAAGAAGAGGGCAAGCTAGGGTTCAAGAAATCAAGATTTCTTCATCAAATTGCTTAAGGAAATTGAGCACTAAGGTATGATAGTATTCATCCATGGAGCCCTTTCCTCCATGGAGTCCTTCAAATCCTCACTTTTCAAGTTAGAAATTTCAAATTTAAG
The DNA here is from genome assembly GCA_018342035.1 of Solanum appendiculatum. Lineage (NCBI taxonomy): Eukaryota > Viridiplantae > Streptophyta > Magnoliopsida > Solanales > Solanaceae > Solanum > Solanum appendiculatum. The sequence goes on from JAGDQO010000794.1 coordinate 38,760, forward strand.
TAGGTTTTTCTTCTATGATTAGGGGTTCCTTTAATTGTTGGGTTGGTTGATTAAATTATGAATTTATGAAGCATGAATTGAGTTTAATTTCATGAAATTAGATGAATCCCCATGAGCCCATGCCAAATCCCCCAATTTCAAAATTTTACTTATGTTGGTGGGTTGAATTGTGAAGAGATGAATTACATGAAGTCTTTATGAATTGAATTATGAATTTTGATTATTAAGCTATGAATTTCATGATGAGATTGTGAATGATCTAAAGAGTATTTTATGAAGGTGATGCATGTTCAATCAAAATCTACGATTTTCCTCTATCATGTGGGTTCCTTCAAGTATGACTAAATTGCCTTGCTTATGGCTTATAAGCATGAGATTTGCATTGAATTTCATGATTTAAGATGAACTCTTATGAACCCATGTGAACTCTATGATTTGTAAGTTATGAGTATGATGAACTATGTAAAAGTGAAGCTTATGAAATCATGCATATTTTTATGAAGTTTATGATATGTTGATGTTGAGTTGTGAAAGGATTTCTAATGTAATGCTCAACCTATGAATGTGAAAGGTTTTTCTCACATGTAATGATTCATAACTTGTTGCAAGGTTTGCTCAACTAAACTTGAATCCATGATTAAGGAGCTATTCTAATGAAGGGACAAGAGGCGATTACCCATGTTCCCTAATGTAGACAAGAGGCGATTACCCATGTCTACTAACGATGAATCTATGTATAATGATAGACAAGAGGCGATTACCCATGTCTACTTATGATAATGAACTATGAGTAATCCGTGGGAATTATGCTTAGCACCGAGAGGATAAGTGGCGATCACCCACATCCCATAAACTATGTGCCACCATAGGACTAGCTAGTGGATCTACATAAGCTATATGACAAGGGTCCTACCTTGGCAAGTAGGATGGCCCTATCGGTGTGGGGTTAGACACCGGATTCCATGATTGATAGCTCACATGGTCTTACATGTCGGTTAAGGCTACTTCCCACAACACTAATGAACTAAAGTTACTTTTCAAAGTACTTCACATGCGTATATGATGTTTAGCTTGCTTGACCATGATTTATGACGTATGCATCTCTACTCTCTTATCATGTTTTACTTGGTCATTTCATGATTATGAAAATGTTCGTTTTAGCATGTTATATGTTGTTGTGCATTGCTATCATACTTGGTACTTGATTGTACTAACGCATACTCTTGCCTACATTGACTTGTTGATGTAGGGTTCGGCGATTCTCCATCCACTCGTGGCTAGAGCTTAGTAGAAGAATTGTGAAGACTTGGTGAGTCCTCATCCATTCGAGGACATAGCCTAGTTGTTCGTACTTTTATGTTCTTTCATTTTAGCATTGTATTGGGTTACGTCCCAAACCTTATTTTTCATTCTTATGTTAGATTGGCTTTGAGACATGAGATGTAGACTTCCGCTATTTTTCTTAAAAGCTTGGTTTGACCTTGTGTTTGAACTCTTAAACTCTATGATCTTTTATGTATGCATGATAAGTGGCTTGTATGAGGCCTCTCGGGGTTTTGTACGTCATGTCACGTCTAGGGGGTACCTTGGGTCATGACAAACTTTGTATCAGTGCCAGGTTTTAGAAAAATCTTAGGATGTCTCATAAGCCACGTCGAGTAGAGTCTTGTTCATGAGTATGAAGCGCGCCACATTTATGAATGAGAGGCTATAAGACGTTTAAGAAACTTCACTTCTTTCATTACTCCTAAGTCATGCCATAGAGTTTAATGCTATATGTCTCTCTCTCCTAATCCCTATCCTATGCGTTTTAGGATATGGCGACCCGAAGAACTTATGCTAGAAGAAATGTGGGAGAGAACATGGATCAGCAAGCCCCTCCTCAAACTCCTCAAGTTCCGGCCGACCCTTTGGCCGAACAAGTGACTAATGCGGAGTTTAGGGCTGCTTTTCAAGCGTTGGCTCAAGCCAATAGAGAGGTTATGGCTCCCGTGAATCCAAATGTGGGTACGGCGGCATCAAGGGTGAGGGACTTTTCTAGAATGAACCCTCCGGAATTTCATGGTTCTAAGGTAGAGGAAGATTCTCAAGAGTTCATCGATGAAGTGTCCAAGGTGCTAATGATCATGGGTGTGACACCGGAGGAAAAGGCGGAGTTGGCCGCTTATCAACTTAAAGGTGTTGCTCAAATTTGGTTCAACTAATGGAAGAGTGAGAGGGCAGTTAATGAGGGTTCTCTTGATTGGGAGAAATTCAAGTTTGCTATTCTTGATAGGTTCTTTCCCCTTGAGATGAGGGAGGCAAGGGTGCTTGATTTTATCCACTTTCGTCAAGGAAACATGAGTGTGAAAGAATATACAAGTTCACACAATTGTCTCGATATGCTCCTTCTATGGTTGCCGATCCTAGGGCAAGAATGAGTAAGTTTGTTTCGTGGGTGTCCGAAATGGTGGTCAAGGAGTGTCGTACCGCCATGCTTTTCAATGACATGGATATTTCTCGCCTCATGGTGTATTCTCAACAAATAGAAGAGGAGAAACTCAAGGAAAGGTTTAGAGAGGCAAAGAGGGTTAGGACCGATGATGGTAACTTTTCGCACTCAAGGTCAGAAGGACATGGTCGTTCTAGATTTTGACAAAAGTTCTCTAGCCAAGGCTCCTCCAATGCTCCTTCTAAGTCCAACAAAGATAGGGTGCCTAATCGTAAGCCTCAAGGAGGAAATGGTGGTGGCTTTGCATCGACTACTTATGCTAAGTGTGGGAAGAAGCATGAGGGTAAGTGTCTTGCCGGTTCTAATACATGTTTTGGTTATTGCAAGATGGATCACAAGATAAGGGATTGTCCCCTAGTGGCTTAGAATGAAGGGGATAACCGTCGATGCACTCAACCTCAAAATCCATCGAGTTCTAGTGGAAATCAGAAGCAAAACCGATTCTATGCACTTCAAGCTCATCATGAGCAAGAGGGTACTCCCGATGTGGTTACCGGTATGTTGAAAGTCTTTCACTTTGATGTTTATGCCTTGCTTGATCCCGGTGCTAATTTGTCTTTCGTGAAGCCATATGTGGCTATGAGGTTTGATGTTTTTCCGGATGTGTTGTTAGATCCTTTTCAAGTCTCTACTCCAATTGGTGAATCTATTGTGGCTAAGAGAGTCTATAGAAATTGTCTCGTCTCCTTATCCCATAGAGTCACTCGTGTTGACCTCGTAGAGCTTGATATGTTAGATTTTGATGTTATTCTTGGGAAGGATTGGTTGCATTCTTGTTATGCTTCTATTGATTGTAGGACCCGAATGGTCAAGTTTAAATTCCCGAATGAGCCTATCCTAGAGTGGAAGGCGGGAAATTCAATGTTTAGAGGCCAATTTGTTTCTTGTCAAAAAGATAAGAAGATGATTTCTAAGGGTTGCATATACCATCTTGTTAGGGTGAGGGATGTGGATTCCGAAACCCCTACTCTTGAGTCGGTCCCCGTTGTTAATGAGTTTTTGGAAGTATTTCTCGATGATTTGCCCGATATTCCTCCCGAAAGGGAAATAGACTTCGGTATTGACCTTCTCCCGGATACGCAACCTGTCTCTATTCCTCCTTACCAAATGGTTCCGGCGGAACTTAAGGAACTAAAGGAGCAATTGAAGGATTTGTTGGATAAGGGTTTCATCCGACCAAGTGTTTCTCCGTGGGGTGCTCTGGTCTTGTTTGTAAGGAAGAAAGATGGTTCACTCCGTATGTGTATTGACTACCGTTAATTGAATAAGGTTATCATTAAGAATAAGTATCCTCTTCCAAGGATAGATGACTTATTTGATCAACTTGAAGGGGCTAGTTACTTCTCTAAGATTGACCTTTGTTCGGGTTACCACCAATTGAGGGTGAAAGAAGATGATATTCCAAAAATGGCTTTCCGGAGTAGATATGGCCATTATGAATTCCTAGTGATGTCGTTTGGGTTGACAAATGCTCCAGCCGCGTTTATGGATTTGATGAACAGAGTATTTACACAATATCTTGACATGTTTGTGATCATTTCAAAGATGATATCTTGATTTACTCAAGGAGTGAAGGTGAGCATGCCGATTATTTAAGGACTGTGTTACAAGTCCTCAAGGACTAACAACTCTTGCGAAGTTTAGTAAATGTGAGTTTTGTCTAAGGTCCGTGTCTTTTCTTGGTCACATTGTCTCCGGTAAAGGTATTGAGGTAGATCCTAAGAAGACGGGTGCGGTAAAGAATTGGCCTAGACCTCTATCACCTTCGGATATCTGTAGTTTTTTGGGTTTAGCCGGTTATTATAGGAGATTTGTTGAAGGGTTTTCTTCTATTTCTTCTCCCTTGATGGCTTTGACTCAAAAGAAGTTTAAGTTCACTTGGTCCGAAGCGTGTGAGAAGAGTTTTCAAGAGTTGAAAGATAGACTTACCTCGGCCTCGATATTGACTCTACCGAAAGGGTCCGATGGTTTTGTGGTTTATTGTGATGCCTCGAGAATTGGGCTAAGATGTGTTCTTACACAAAATGGGAAGGTTATTGCTTATGCTTCAAGGAAACTCAAGGTGCATGGAAAGAACTATCCTACTCATGACATAGAATTAGTGGCGGTTGTGTTTGCTATAAAGATATGGCAGCATTATTTATATGGGGTGCATGTTGATGTCTTTACCAACCATAAGAGTTTGCAATATGTGTTTAAGCAAAAAGATCTGAATCTTCGCCAAAGGAGGTGGGTTGAGTTGTTGAAGGACTATGACATGAGTATCCTCTATCACCCCGACAAGCCTAATGTGGTGGCGGATGCTCTTAGTCCGTTATCTATGGGTAGTATTGCTCATGTTGAGAATGGTAAGAAAGAATTGGTTCGTGATGTTCATAGAATGGCCCGATTGGGTGTTCGGTTAATTGATTCAACTAAAGGTGGTGTTATGATTCACAATGGTTTCGAATCGTCCTTTGTGCATGATGTGAAGGCTAAACAAGATCTTGATCCTAGTTTGGTTGAGATGAAGGAAGCGGTGCTCAAGAATTCTGTTGAGGCTTTCTCCCACGGGGGAGATGATGTACTTCAATATCAGGGTCGTTGTGTGTTCCCGATGTAGATGACTTGAGAGGACAAATTTTATTGGAAGCCCATAGTTCTCGATATTTTATCACCCGAGAGCTACCAAGACGTACCGTGATTTGTGGGAGATGGATTGGTGGAATGGGATGAAGAAGGATATTACGGAGTTTGTGGCTAAGTGCCCTAATTGTCAACAAGTGAAGATTGAGCACCAAAAGCCAGGAGGTTTGTCCCAAGATATTAGTATTCCTATTGGAAGTGGGAAGATTTGAATAAGGACTTTATTGTTGGTTTACCAATCACCCGGTGACAATATGATTCGATTTGGGGTTGTAGATCGTATGACGAAATCAGCCCATTTCATTCCCGTCAAGGTTTCTTATTCGGCGGAGGATTATGCTAAGTTATATTTGAGGGAAATGGTTAGGTTGCATGGAGTGCCTTTATCCATTATCTCCAATCGTGGTGCACAATACACTTCTCAATTTTGGAAATCCTTCCAAAAGGGTCTTCGTACTCGTGTTAAGCTTAGAACGGCCTTTCATCCTCAAACAGATGGGCAAGCGGAGCGTACTATCCAAACTTTGGAAGATATGTTGAGAGCTTGTGTAATTAATTTCAAGGGTAATTGGGATGATCATTTGCCTTTGATCGAGTTTGCTTATAATAATAACTACCATTCTAGTATTGGTATGGCCCCCTTTGATGCTCTCTATGGTAAGAGGTGTAGATCCCCTATAGGTTGGTTCAAAGTTGGTGAAGTTGCTTTGATAGGTCCCGAGTTGGTACATGATGCTATGGAAAAAGTTTAGCTTATTAGGGAAAGGTTGAAAATGGCTCAAAGTCGACAAAAGTCTTATGCCGATGTTAGAAGGAGAGACTTAGAATTTGATGTTGATTATTGGGTTTACTTGAAAATTTCACCCATGAAGGGTGTAATGAGATTCAGGAAGAAAGGGAAGCTTAGTCCCCGTTATGTGGGCCCATATCAAATTTTGAGACGTGTTGGTAAGGTTGCTTATGAACTTGACTTGCCTAATGATTTAGCATCAGTGCATCCGGTTATCCATGTCTCATTGTTGAAGAAATGTGTTGGTGACCCGACATCTATAGTGCCATTAGAGAATCTTGGCATAAAGGATAGCCTTTCCTATGAAGAAGTTCAGGTTGAGATTTTAGACCGGCAAGTCCGCAAGTTAAGAAATAAAGAAGCTGCTTCCGTGAAAGTTCTTTGGAGGAATCAATTAGTTGAGGGTGCTACTTGAGAGGCCGAGGCCGATATCATATCCCGATATCCTAATTTCTTTCCTTCCAATCCTACTCTAGCTTGAGGTATCTAATTCCTCGTGGTTCATTCTTATGGTTTCATGAATTTTAGCTATTTCCATGATTCCTTGATTATGCATGTTCATGAAGAGTCTAATGTTGTGAAAATGAGCTAGCTTGATTGATTGATTTATCTATGATTATGTGTATTGAGTATGAATTGCATAAAGTCTTCATGAAATAATGTGTTGAACATGCTTTAGCTTGGAGTTGATGCTTTCCTCCTCGGATATGTGCATTTATGTGATTGCATTCTAGGTTGGGTTGTTAGTTCTTGTTTCTTACCCTCCTTATGATGTCTTAATTCTCATTCGAGGACGAATGTTCCTAAGGGGGAGATAATGTAATACACCAGATTCGAAAGGGTGGAAATTTTTGAATTTTCTGGTTTGGTGCAAGTGACGACGAAAGCCACCTACGGACCATAGGTGGACTGACGGGTCGTAAGTGGGAACCGTAGGTAGCAAGCCCAAGTTTCCAAATTTTCAAGTTTCAGAACCCCAATAACGGTCTGCCAGGATGGTCCGTCGATCTATGCATGAGCCGTACGTGGGTCTCGTAGGTCTCCTCCAGACTTAGTCTAATTCATAAGCCATAAGTCCAGACCTATGATTGTTGTATACGGTCCATCGATTGACCCATGAGTTGTATATTGGATCCATCGTTGTGGGGTCAAAATTAACAGTCTCTGAACCTACCTATGGAAGGACAGGACGGATCGTAGGTCTGACCTACGGACCATAGGTCCCACCGTAGGTAAGGGCCCGATAGTTATTTTAAAGGGGTCTTTTAGTCTTTTCACCAAATGACTTATTTGCTAACTTAAGTCTATTTCCCTCACTCCCTAACACTATAAAAGCCTATTCAATCCTAAAATCTACCCTTTTCAACCACTTTGCAAAATTTCCCAAACCCTCCTCTCTTAAATATTTCTCTCTCTAGAAGATAGAAGAAGAAGAGGGCAAGCTAGGGTTCAAGAAATCAAGCTTTCTTCATCAAATTTCTTAAGGAAATTGAGCACTAAGGTATGATAGTATTCATCCATTGAGCCCTTTCCTCCATGGAGTCCTTCAAATCCTCACTTTTCAATTTAGAAATTCCAAATTTAAGTAGGGTTTTCTTCTATGATTATGGGTTCCTTTAATTGCTGGGTTGGTTGATTAAAATATGAATTTATGAAGCATGAATTGAGTTGAATTTAATGAAATTAGATGAATCCCCATGATCCCATGCCAAATCCCCCAATTTTGAAATTTTTCTTATGTTGGTGGGTTGAATTGTGTAGAGATGAATTACATCAAGTCTTTATGAATTGAACTATGAATTTTGATTATTAAGCTATGAATTTCATGATGAGATTGTGAATGATCTAAAGAGGATTTTATGAAGGTGATGCATGTTCAATCAAAATCTACGATTTTCCTCTATCATGTGGGTTCCTTCAAGTATTACTAAATTGCCTTGTTTATGGCTTACTAAGCATGAGATTTGCATTGAATTTCATGATTTAAGATGAACTCTTATGAACCCATGTGAACTCTATGATTTGTAAGTTATGAGTATGATGAACTATGTAAAAGTGAAGCTTATGAAATCATGCCTGTTTTTATGAAGTTTATGATATGTTGATATTGATGTTGAGTTGTGAAAGGATTTCTGTTGTAATGCTCAACATATGAATGAGAAAGGTTTTTCTCACATGTAATGATTCATAACTTGTTGAAAGGTTTGCTCAACTAAACTTGAATCCATGATTAAGGAGCTATTCTAATGAAGGGACAAGAGGCGATTACCCATGTTTCCTAATGTAGACAAGAGGCAATTACCCATGTCTACTAACGATGAATCTATGAATAATGATACACAAGAGGGGATTACCCATGTCTACTTATGATAATGAACTATGACTAATCCGTGGGAATTATGATTAGCACCGAGAGGACAAGTGGCGATCACCCACGTCTCGTAAACTATGTACCACCATAGGACTAGCTAGTAGATCTACGTAAGCTATATGACAAGGGTCCTACGTTGGCAAGTAGGATGGCCCTATCGGTGTGGGGTTAGACATCGGATTCCATGATTGATAGCTCACATTGTCTTACATGTCAGTTAAGGCTTCTTCCCACAACACTAATGAACTAAAGTTACTTTCCAAAGTACTTCACATGCTTATATGATGTTTAGCTTGCTTGACCATGATTTATGACTTATGCATGTCTACTCTCTTATCATGTTTTACTTGGTCATCGCATGATTACCAAAATGTCTATTTTAGCATGTTATATGTTGTTGTGCATTGCTATCATATTTGGTACTTGATTGTACTAACGCATACTCTTGCCTACATTGACTTGTTGATGTAGGGCTCGGCGATTCTCCGTCCACTCGTGGCTAGAGCTTTGTGGAAGAATTGTGAAGACTTGGTGAGTCCTAATCCATTCGAGGACATAGCCTAGTTGTTCTTACTTTTTTGTTCTTTCGTTATAGCATTGTATTGGGTTACGTCCCAAACCTTATTTTTCATTCTTATGTTAGATTGACTTTGAGACATGAGATGTAGACTTCCGCTATTTTTCTTAAAAGCTTGGTTTGACCTTGTCTTTGAACTCTTAATCTCTATGATCTTGTATGTATGCATGCTAAATGGCTTGTATGAGGCCTCTCGGGGTCTTGTATGCCATTCACGTCTATAGGGTACCTTGGGTCGTGACAGGTATAATTTCTTTATTTTTTATGATGTGTGGCTAAAACCCCAATTCTAGGGGTGTAATTATGGGGTTAAGCGTTGATTTAATGTAGTGGAAATTGTGTTTTGCTCTTTTTTATAGTTGTTTATTCATGAATTTAGGCTAATTAGCATGGACATAATTTATTTATTAAAGTTGCAAACTTAATCCTATTCTCGATCTCCGATTGATGCTCGAAAGAGATCAATTGGCGTGGGTAAGTAGTTTAATACATGTCATTTAGGTTTGATTTCTATGGTTTTCTCGAAAGAGAGATTATGGCTCATATTTATTTGCCCAAATCTGCTCGAAAGTGAGATTGCATAAGATAATGGATTGATTTGTAATTTAGTTAGATGAGACCGAAAAGAGATTTTATTAATTGGTGTTATGAGAACGAAAGAAGATTAGTGTCATTGAAGATTACACAGCATATCCATGATTGTTTAGCACTATTGAGCAACATAATTACTCCTATGTGACATCAATTCCAATCCCCGCACCCCTAAATTAATTCCTAATTGTTTCAATTTCTGAAATATAGTTTAATTGTGACGCTTCATATCAAAACTTTTTTTTCATAAATTTAGTGGAGGCATCCACTCTGCTCTTTTAATTGTTACAAATGAATTGATTTACAGTCTAAATTTCCCAATTGAATTCCTTGCATTATATCACTCTATGTGGGATTCGACCCAGACTCTTACTTGGGTATTTTTATTAACGACGACCGCTTATTCTTTTACTTATCTTGAGGATGATTTGAGTGTTATCAAAAATGGCATCGTTACAGGGGTGTGATGGCTAACAATTCAATTTTCGAAGTTAGTTTGTAAATTATTTTAGTTGTAGTAGATTGTTTGTAATACCCCAGCTTTCCAAGGAATGAAAATACAGAATTTACCTGTAGGCAGTGACCTACGGAGGCCACTTACGGGCCGTAGTCAGATCGACGGGCCTTAGGTGAGGAGCCGTCAATGGCTCTGTCAATTTCAGTAATTCTCAATCTCTGAAGTGTGATCTACGGAGCAGCAGGACGGATCATGAGTCAGTTGACGGTCCATAGAAAGTAACTGTAGATGTCCCCCAGACTTGGTTAAATTCTTGAACCTCAGGCTATGATCTACGGTTAAGGTGAACGGTCAGTATATGGACCTACAAAACATAGATTGAAACCGTCGTTGCAAGGTCCCCAGATACCAACTCTCTGAATTTTTGATGGCTCAACAGGATGGTCCGCCAATGGATGTACGGATCGTAGGTCCTGACCGTAGATGGGCTCGGACAGTTTTAATTAAGGGTTTTTTGGTCTTTTCCCTGGATAATTCCCTAATTAACTAAGTCAGTTTTACTCTTAATGAAGATCCTATATATAGTTTTCTATACCTAAATCACTTCATTCTAACTCATTCCCTAAATTCACCTCTCAATTATTTCTCTCTCTAAAAGAAATCCTCTCTAGCTCAAGGAAGAAGAAGAAGCTGAGTCCTCCATTGAAGGTCACCCAATCTCCTCCAATTTCTAGTGGGCTTTGCTAAGGTATGGTGGTATTGACCAATGGAGTTGCTTCCTCCATTGGGCCCTCCCTTTTCTTCATGAATTTCAAGGTTCAATTCCCTTCAAGTAAGCTAGGGTTTGATCAATCGTTATGGATTCTTCTAGAATGAATTCATTTACTGATTCAATGCTTTGTAGTGCACAATCTAGCGTGAATTACATGTCCAATTGTGATTATTGCATAAACCCCCATGATCCCAAGTAAATTCTCCCCAATTTGATAATCTATGCCTTGATTGTTGGGTTGAGATAAGAATTGATGAAATTGAGGGATCATCTATGAAATTGACCATGAATTGGGGTTAAGTGCATGAATTTAGCATGTTCAAATAAAAAGCATGGTTTTCCTCTTTTATGTGGGTTACTTCAAGTATGACTAAATTGCCTTGATTATGACTTTTAAGAGCTAGCTTGCATTGAAATGCATGGTTTAAAATAAAGGCAATATGAACCCATTAGATATGAAGAAAAAGCATGATAGAATCATGAAGAAAGAGGTTTATAGAATCGAGCATGTTTTTTATGAAATCTATGATATGTTGATGTTGCGTCTTGAAAGGGTTTTCTCATATAATGCTCAACCTAAGCTTGTGAAAGGTTTTCTCACATGTAAAGAATTCATAACTTGTTAAAAGGTTTGCTTAACTAAAATTGAATCAAGAGCTTAAAGAAGCTATCTAGGGGTGTAAGCTTGGACAAGTCCATGAAAGAAGAAACACTCAATGAAGTAAGCTTGGACTAGTCCATGGTATTTGAAGCCATGTTTAGCTTGGATTGGCAACCCCAGTTGTGCCTTTCCATGGATATCAATATTTATGATTGTATAATGGGAATGATGCATAGAACCGAGTGGACAGGTGACAAGTCCCCATATGTCCTATGACTATGTGCCCCCATAGGTGGCCTTTAACTGGCCCATATTATATCAGCTTAGCTAGTGGATCCAAGTAGGCTATGGTTCAGGATTCTACCTTGGCAAGTAGAATGGCCCTTCTTTGGTGTAGGGCAGACACCGGATTTCATGTTGAGTTATTCCATGGTCTACGGATCGGTTTAAGGCTTTTCCCACACTTCAGCTTGCACAATGGTGCATGGGTTACTAAAAGTAAAGTAAAGAAAAGGAGTAATAGAAAGATGATTCAGCTTGCTTTGGCCATGGTTTATGCTTTATTCTATTTGCTTATATGCCTTATCATGTTTAGCTTGGCCAATTGCATGTCAGGTTTATATCTAAGTTTCTAGCATGTTTTATGAGTTTATATGCATGGCTATCATACTTAGTACTTTATTGTGCTAATGCATACTCTTGCCTGCATCAACTTCTTTGATGTAGGACGTGGCAGTTCTCCTACTCGTGGCTAGAGCATTGACTTAGAGTTGAGAAGAAGACTTGGTGAGTCCTCATCCATCCGAGGACATAGCCTTGTTGGATTTTACTTTGATATTTTTCCTTATGTTGGATACTGTATTGGGCTGCATTCCTATCACTTTTATTCGTATTCTATGATATTAGAAGGCTTTGAGACATGAGTTGTAGACTTCCGCTGTTTTGAGTAAAGCTTTGATATAAAATGCTCTTTTGAACTCTTACTTCTCTATTATCTTGTATGTTATGTATGCTAAGGGATTTTATGAGGCCTCTCGGGGTCTTGTACACCGTGTTACATCTAGGGGCTACCCTGGGTCGTGACATTGTTGTTTGGTGTTGTTGTTTTGTCTTAATTTCAAGTGGAACAATGAGAGGCAATGAAAGTTACAATGCTAGTAACTTTGGGCTAAACGACCATATGGGCGATATGAAAGATATGCTTGTGAACATAGTCCAAAGCACGGGAGCTATCCAATTACCTCTTACCACCAAGAGGGTACTGTTCCATGTTACCGGAACCATACTTTAATTACTTCAAATGCGAGGAATGATCGGGGGCCTTACTAATGAAGATCCCCATGAACACCTCACGAACTTTGTGGATTTCTGTGGGTTGTTTACCTGTAAGAGCATTTTGCAAGAGTCCATTCATCTGAGGCTATTTCAAATCTCCTTGACAGGGGAAGCTACTAGAGGGCTGAGCTTCCTAATGATTCTATCACTTCGTGGGAAGTAGTGACCAATGCATTCCTTGAGAGATTTTTCTCTCCCTCAAAGATGATAAAGATTAGGGACAACATCCAGAACTTCAAAAGGGTGCTTGGCAAACCTCTTCATAAGACATGGCTACAGTTTCCAAAGTTATTACAGCAGTGTCAAACACAAGGTGTTCCGAACAACTTGTTGTTGCAATACATCTATTGTAGCTTCGATTCTGTCAACAAAGGGCTAGTCGGCCCACTTTTTTAAGGTAGAGTGATGAGGCAGCCATATGAAGTTGCAGTATTGTTGCTTGATGACATGACTAAAATCAACCGAGCATGGCATACTAGAGAGGATCAAGTATCTTCTCTACAGTTGAGTATGAGCAAGGAACAAATGGAAAAGCATCATGAGCGTGAAGAGAATATGGCTAAGATGATGACCCAACTTAACTTGCTATCTAAGCATGTCATTGGAAGTGGACTTAAGTCCATTGAATGTGGTTGCTACAAGGAGTGGACAGTGCCCGGATGAAGCAAAATTCAAGGCACTATACAATGAAAAAGTACAATTCTTGGGAAATCCAAAGGTGGATTCTCATCAAAACTGCCCAAGATCGGGTGGGAACCAATGTTGGAACAGGTGCAAGACAATGGTTGGAGGGATTAGAGAGATCGGGGTTGCAATAAGAGAGAGCGTGTCTTTGAAAAAGATAGGTATGTCCCACTTCATGATCATCCAAAACCTAAAGAGCAAGTTTGACCAGCGGTAAACCGAACAGATGATATGCTAACAAGGATCTTCAACAAGGTTAAGGGTCAGACAAGGTGTTGAAATATTTGATAAATGAATTCTCCACCTTAACTCAAAAGGTTACTTCTCATTCCATGTCAATCAAACAGCTCGAGAATCAGCTGTGTCAACTCTTCACCCATCTCAATCCAAGGAAAAAGAAAATTTTACCTAGTTACACCATCCCAAATCAAAAGAATGATGGTTGATGAGGAAGAACTGTGTTGTTCCACGATGTTAAATAAGGCGCTTCTTGGGGAAGCAACCCATGTTTATTTTATTGTTCTCAATAACGTGTGTTGTGAGTACAGGTTGAAAAGAAGTCAAAAAGTTGAAAAAGGTGAAAAATGCGATGTAAAGTACCCAGTCAGAGATGCGCCGAAATGATTGGGTGGACTTCTGCATGTTCACCTTTTGAGCCAAGAATTTTAAAAAAAGGTACTGTACACTTCAGCAATCAAGGAGCAAGTCGGTGATTTTCCCAATCACAGTAGGTGAACTACATCAAGTCTGTCGAGTTGAACATCAGGTTTGGTATTTGTTCAAGCCTCATCGGTGACCTTAAGCTCCTTCAGTAATTCACCAAATACGTCCGGCGATGTCGGTCACAGATCGCCAAGTGTGCCTCACATAAAAAGGCCAAAGTATTTTCAAGTTTTAAAAGAAAACCTTTAATCTTTTTGAGCTCTTTTTTCTACCAAACTCCCCATACCCTTGTTTATTTGATTTTATGACCTCAATTGCTTGGATTCACTTGCTTGGAGTGCATTGTGGTGTTTTCTTCTCGATACTAGACCTGTCTCCCTCAATTTTGTGCTTTGTTATCATCTTTGAGGTTGGTTTTCAAGTTCTATACTGATATTTATGGTATATCTTTATGTTTTTGATGTGGGCGTTGTATTAGTATTGATATATTGCTGTCTAATTTTTGTGGGTAGTGCTAAATGCATCTTCTAGAACTATGCCCATGAGTTAGGATAGTTGATTTAGTGCTTGAAATTGTTAAAATTGATTGTGAAGGTTAAAAATAGAAATTGTGTCATTGAATGTGCTGGGTCTTGCTTAATTTGAACATTGGTGAAGTCTGATTAGCCCAATGTTGTCCCAAAGACTTGTATTTGCCCAATGATAGATAGAGTGATGACTTTTTTAAGGGAAAATCATCAATTTGGGCAATGCTTTGTGAAATCTAGGGGAAGTCTTAGTATCCATGGGTAGAATAGCATATGGGTAGATTGTAAAGCTGATTGAGTAATGGGTATTGTTGCGTATTGGTGCTGAACTTGTGAAAATTTTGCATTGGGCTGAAATTACCTATTTGGTGGGCTTGTCTTATCTCGCCAAGCTGATTAGGAAAATCACCGAGTAAGTCCAAAATCTCCTTTTGTGTTTGAATATGTGACAAGGGTACTGTCTCATTTCGACGAGCTTGTCTTAGCTCACCGAAACCAACTTGGCAGATCATTAAGTTGGAGTACACATTGCTCTTTGTGCTTGTCTCTTTTAGTTAAACTTTGTCACTTTCAGTGGACTTGTCTTAGCCCACCTAAACAACCTCAGTAGATCACCGAGATAGAGATGACTCCGCCTTTCATGCCTAAATAAAATTAAGTTGTAGTCTGTCAACTTCAGCGAGCTCTCTTGAGCTCGCCTAACCTATTAGGTGAATCACCTTTCCAGTCAGCGAGCCTCATAAATTATTCTGAACTGTGTTCTTGCTTGAACTTGTTTCAACTAACCTTCACCCGATTTGTATTGTCAATTGTTGTGCCTTGCATGAAATGGCCAGAACCAAAGGCAAAAGAGTTGTGTCCTCTGACTCAGAGCCTGAAAAGGAATCTCCTCCTCCTCCCCCTTCAAAGAGAAACAATGGGATCTCTATCAACGAGCCCTATAAGGCTCCTCACCAACAAACCACCACATGCTCCTCTACGCGTGTGAGTTAGAGACCAAAGAAAATAGTAGCCAAGAAAAGGACAGACATCAGGTCCAAGCTTGTGCCAAATCCGGTCTCTAATGTGAGTGCATCTCAAGTTCTCCTGATCATATCTCCAAGAGCTCTCAATCGGCTCAAAGTGAAAGGAGAACACACTATCCTTAAGGAAAGATGAGTGACTACACCCGGGGTGATGAGTGACTACACTGCAATCTAGGACACAATCAAGTTCCATGGATTTGAGTAGTTTACAAGAGTTCGACCTCCTTACGGACCAACATGGGTAAGGGAGTTCTATGCGGCCTATGAAAAGGCCTGGACCAAGAAGAGAAAGGGCACGGTTTGGAAGCCCTTGGATAAGATTAAAGTTCGGGGTAAGATGGTGTAGTGCCACCCCGGTGCGATCAATCATGTTTTGGGCACTAAGGGAAATCGAGATGAAATGTACAAGTTGTGTATGCAGCATGATATTGACACTTAGAAAAGCTGGTTGGCACCGCTCATTCTGAATATCTCCCCTCCGTGGATGGCTGACAGAGTGAAGATTGAAAATAAGGATATGAATATTAAAGCCCTGTATTGGTCCGGGTTCATCAGTAGAAACATCATGCTATCCTAGAATGAATCAATTCTCTGGCATCCGAATACTGTCTTGGTCTGTATAATTATTGATCAGGAGAAGATAAATGTAAGGTCCATCATTTTTTATGAGATGTTGATTAGAGCTCACCAGGAGCAGACTTCTCTCCCCTTCCTAGTCTTAATCCCACAGTTGTGTGAGGCTGCGGGAGTCCCTTTTCAGGAGAGGACAGTTATTAGGATCATCCCCGCCTCCTCCAGTGATATTCGGAGGATTGAGGCAGACTACTTTAGAGATGATGTGGCTCAAAGGAAGCTGCCACTACCAGATACTACTCATATTGTTGACACTGCTAGCCTTGAGGCCGATTCCACTTAGCCCACTCCTTCTGTGGATCCATCAGGTACCCGCCAGGCCTCCATTGTGCCTTCTACTTCCACATCTTCTACATCTGCTCCTATGTCTAGGCCTTCCTTAACACAAGCCTTGATCTATTAAATGGGTAACTTTGCCTATTCTGCAGATGCTAGGGCAGCTAGGGTTAAAAAAATTCCCATGATGATTGAGAGAACGATTGAGGATGCCTTGTGTCCCATTAGAGGCTAGATGGTACACTAACATGCCACCCTAGTGTCATATGGGGAGAGGTTGGACAACCTCATGGTTAGGATAGAGGCTAGGGAGAAGAGCGAGGGTAACTTTGCTGAGTTGTGTACTATGCAAGGTGATATTTCTAAGTTGTGGGTTGATGTGGACTAACTATTTTCCATCGATATTTCTATGTTGTGGAGTGAGGTTGCCTTGCCCGATATGCCTTAGTCACTGCCTACCCTTGTGCTGAGAGCTCAGGTACCTAGTAGTGTGGCTAAGTAGCCTAGTTATATTGATGCTTCTGGTAATGGTGAGAGAGTTGAGGATGAGGTTGATGCTGATTCAGTGAAGGAGATTGATTAGGAGGAGATACGGAGAGAGGATGAGCAGTGGATTTCTATGACACTGACGGAGCTGCAGGATATCGAGGAGACGATGCAACAGGCTACAATGGAGAGATCTCATATGGAGGCCTCCAAAGTTGGCACTAGTGAGCTCTCTTTAGACTCTATCATTCCTCCTACAGATGTGTCAGGCAATGATGCCTCGATTGATGCTACTGTGCTACCTCATGTTTGTATATTATTGGGTACTAATGCTCATGATGATGCCTTCCCTCCGAGACTCCAGATCAGAGCACTCCACAGGCATAGCCTACCAGGGGGATTTTTATAACACGCTCCTCCCGTACTTGCTTTTTATCACATTGAGGACACTGCAAATTTTATTTTAGTGTGGTGAGGGCACTTGTGCCAATATTTCCATTTTTTATTGTATTTTGTTATTTTGTATTTTTCAGTTTTCATTTGAGACATTGTAGTACTTTGATATTTTTGTTTTTATTATAGCTAATGGTTTGACTCATTTTGTCTCTCGATCCTTTGCCCCATAAGTTTGGAAGTTTTTGAAATGCTTGAGTTTTCATTGAGATGTTCGAGAATCGTTTGTGTTCAATATCTATGTCTTGGATAATACTTATGATGAGAAATGTGCTTTGTGCTAATAATTGCAAGAAGAAATCAGTTTGGCTTCACTCTTGAATGATCTTCTTGATTCTTATGTTGACAATCTGTGTTTTGATGTGAGTCTTGCAATGAACATCGCACATAAGTTATTGATCTTGTAAGGTTGTGCTAAATGATTGTGTTTGAAGTGCCTTTTCTGGTAAGGTTTCACTTGAAATCATGCTCGTTGAATCCTAGAATTTGCCTTAATAGTCCAATTGTCTAGCTTTGGTGAATGCAAGATATGATCTTGAACACAAATTTTAAACTCAAATGTCCATACCTTTTGTGACTACTTTGTGAGGGTGTGCAACCATTTTGGCACAATGTGTGCCTAAACCATTTGTTGTCAACCTTGTTGAAACCTCTTTAGCCAAATTGTCCCTAATCTCTCACCCATAAATCTTTTTCTAAGTATTGATTTGTTTGAATAGCTAACTTAGGCCAAAGAGGGTTGTTTAATTGATTCCACATGGGAATGTCTTAGAGGAATTCATGTGATAAGCATATTATGATTAAGAAATATAATATGTGTTTGATATTGACCTTGCCTATCCATGGGTAATTAAGGTTATTGAGCAATTACAATGACCAACCTTTGGAAATTGATACCCACTTCCGCACACTTCTAGATTACCACTATGCTTGTTTGTTAATCACTTGTTTAAGTTTGATTGATCGAAATTGGTTACCAAAGAATCTTAATTTGATAATTGGAATTATTTCCACCGTTGTAACTATGTACATGCAATGAATTGGGATACAAATTGACTTCGTAATTGAATTCTTTTACATACCACTCCATGTAGGGTTTGACCCCGACCTCACACGTTGGGTAATTAGATTGCTAACAATTTATTACTTGTTTAATGGTTTTACAAGTAATTTGAGCATTATAATAAGGGTACATCGAGCTCATCAGAGGAAAAGCAGCTGGAAGGTACGATATGCCAAGAAAAGGGGCCTTGTACCACTTTTAAGACAAAACAGTCGACAAAAGGATATTCGGGGTTGTCCCCGTATAGGCAAGTCAGGTGGTAGGACTGATGGCCAGGGCAGAGGTGGATAGGGCCATTTCTATGCAGCCTTAGCGAGTGGGAAGGCTGAGGCATCGGATGATATGATCACAGGAACGATTCTTTTATGCCATCAGCCGGCCTCGGCTTTATTTGATCAAGGCTCTAACAATTATTATGTGTATGTGTATTATGCTTCTCGTATGTGTATGAGTTCTGAGCTTATAGCAGCTTCGTTGTGTGTGTCGACCCCTGTGGGTGAGTCCTTAGTAGTGGATCAAGTGCTTCGATCTTGCTTAGTTACTTTACATAGGCGTGACACCCGGGTTGACCTTATATTGTTAGATATGCTAGATTTTGATATGATTCTTGGAATAGATTGGTTATCTCCCTACTATGTGGTTTTAGATCGTTTCTCTAAGACCGTTGCCTTAGCCATGCCTGGTGTCCCCCGGTGGTGTGGAAGGGCCGCCGGTTAGAGATTCTTTTGTTAAGGCTCAGAGGCTAGTATTTAGCGGTTGTTTTTCCTATTTGGCCTATGTGCATGATGTGAGTAGGGAGGTTCCTCAAGATGAGTCTGTTCTAGTTGTCCATGATTTTGTGGATGTGTTTCCTACTGACCTACCTGGCCTACCCCTAGAGCGTGATATTGATTTCCCTATTGAGTTTGAGGCGGGTACTTGACAACATTCTAATAACCCTCTAAAGCCAATTAAAAGACTCAGCGATTGTAGTCAGTAAAAATCCAACGAAGAGTCGGGGTCGAATCCCACAGGGAACGATGCAACGTAGAGAATTCCTTATCAAGAAATTTGGATTTTAAATTAATTCAGTTGTAATAGCAAAACAATTGGGTGGATGGAACCACCAGCTTAATATGAAGTTTTGGTTATCAAATATCGCGACTAAACTAGAAATTAAACGAACTCAAGAGTTAATAAGTAATCTAGGGGTGCAAGGATTAGAAGTCCATCTCACGTAGGGGTAATTGTGTTGCTCTATTGTGATGAACATTCATTAATAGGCTAAGTCATCTTCAATGACTCTAATCTTCTTTCGATCTCAAAACATCCTTTCATAGAATCTTCTTTTGGTCTCATCTATAAGCTAATTCTAACCAACCCAATACCTTACTCTATCCTTTCTTTCAAGAATAGGGCAAATAGATCTGATCCATAACCTCTCTTTCAAGCAAGCTAAAAACATCAAACCTAAATTTCTAGTATTTGACTAATTACCCACTTCAATTAATATCTTTCGAGCATCAACCGAAGATCGGAAGTAGGAATTAAGTTTGCAACTGTCACAACCTAAAGTACCCCCTAGACGTGACATGGTGTACAAGACCTCGAAAGGTCCTATACAAGCCACTTAGCATACATCATATAATATAATAGTAGGTAAGAAGTTTAAAAGACAATTTTAGACCAAAGAGCTTACAAAAATATAGCAAAAGTCTAGACATAGTCCTAAAGCTATCTAATACATGAATAGAAAGAACGTTGGGACGTAACCCATACAATTCTTAAAAGTAAAATGACATAAATGGAAAATGGGGCTATGTCCTCGAATGTATGAGGACTCACCAATCTTCAACTCTCGAAAGCAATGTCTAGCCATGGGTGGATGGAGATAAGCCGAACCCTACACTTATAAGAAAATGTAGGCAAGAGTATGTGTTAGTACAAAAATGTACCAAGTATGATAACTATGCATAAAATCATGTAATCATGCAAAAAGGGACATTTCCATGACATGCAAAGACCAATGCTAAAACATGAATTAAAAAGGTTTAGAAAACATAGGTCATAAACCAAGGTCAATGTAAGCTAAACATCTTTAAAACATTTGTGAGATACCTTGAAAGTCACTTTAGTTCATTATTGTGGGAAAGTACCTTCAACCGACATTTAAGACCATTCAAGCTATAACATGGAATCCGGTGTCTACTCCAACCCGAAAAGAGGTGTCCTACTTGCCAAGGTAAGACCATGAACTTCTAGCTTATGTGGATCCACTAGCTAATGTCTATCTAGACAATCATCCTATGGTGGCACATAGTTTATGGGACATGGGTAATCACCACTTGTCCACTTGGTGCTAAGCATGATTCCCACGGAATACTCATAAATCATAATTCATCTTAGCTTTAGTTGACATGGGTAATCGCCTCTTCTCTATCATTAGGGAACATGGGTAATCACCTCTTGTCTACCTTTAGGGAACATGGGTAATCGTCTCTTGTCTACCTTTAGGGAACATGGGCAATCGCCTCTTGTCTACCTTTAGAATAGCTCCTTAACTTTGATTCAATTTTAGTTGAGAAAACCTTTCAACATGTTATGAATCCTTTATGTGAGAAAATCCTTTCACAATCATAATTTGACTAATATGTGAGAAACCCTTTCACAACTCAACAACAACATCAATTATGCTTCAACCTCAAAGCAAGTCTTAAATCATCATAAATTTCATAATTGAATATGCATACATTCATAAACCATCTTTTGGTAATTCAAAATCTCATCATGAAAATCATAGTTTCAGAAACCATAACTCATGCATGGGTTCATATAGACTTCATAAAATCCATCTTTTCATGGTTCAAACCCATCAATAAATTGTAATCTAGAAATTTAGGGATTTCACATGGGTTCATGGGAATTCATCTTAAAACATGCAATTCAAACCAATTTCATGCTTGGAAAGCCATAAACAAAGCAATATGATCATAATTGAAAGAACCCACATGATAGAAGAAAACCCAGTTATTGATTGAACAATTCTTACTTAGAAAATTAGGGATTTTGGGGACCCTATGGAGGAAAGGACTCCATAGGTGAAAGCCATCATACCTTGGGGTTTAAATCCCTTAAGCAATTGGTGAATTGGAAGCTTTGTTCTTGAAACCCTAACTTCACTTCTTCTTCTTCTTCTTACTTCTAGAGAGAGAAATATATGGGAGAGGTTTGAGAGAATTTTTAAAGTGATTTGGAAAAAGTAGATTTTTGGCTTAAAAAGGTGTATATAGTGCTAGGAATAGTAGATAACCGACTTAGTTTAGTAATTAAACCATTTGGGGAAAAGACTAAAAGACCTCTTTAAATTTCAACCGACTACCCCCACCTACGGTTGGTAGGTCAAACCACCAACCGTTGGTGACCAACCGTAGGTCACACTGGTTGAGCTTCAAAAATTTGGTAAAATTTACCCCCAAGGCAGTGTCATCCACGACCACCACCTACGGTTGGTAGGTAAAACCACCGACCGTTGGTAGTAATCATAGGTCACACTGAAATTTTCTAAAAATTGAAATTTCCGTTCCTTTTCGAATCTGGGGTGTTACATTATCTCCCCCTTGGGAACATTGGTCCTCGAATGGAACACAAGACATCATATGGAAGGATAGGAACTTAATCTAAGAGCCCAACATGAATGCAATCACATAAATGCACATATTCGAGGAGGAAACATTAAACTCCAAGCTAAAGCATGTTCAAAACATCATTTCATAAGGTCTATATGCAACATGTACTCAAATGCACATAATCATGAAGAAATCAATCAAGTTAACTCATTTTCTTCGAAGAATCAAATTTTCATGAGCATGCATGCATAAGGAAACGTGGGAATGACTAAAATACAAGAATCCTAAAGAGTGAATCATGAGTTGCTAATGCTTCAAGCTAGACCCGGAGGTAAATTAAAAATATAGGGATACTAAGACATCACATCGCCTCCGAACTTTCACATATCAATCCCAAAGCAAGGAACCTTTCTGGCAATTAAAATAGTCTCACACACCAACCATGAACACACTATCTCCCCCTTGGGAGAAAACCTCTCTAGTCCTTTCAAATCCATCTCCATCAACCCCAAATATAGCACCAAAGTCTTAACAACCACGGAACCATTATTACAAGTAAACACCTAGGAAGTTTCCACACAGATTTCAAAGTTGACCTTAAACAAACTAACCACACATGGAGTCATATTATTGCCACAAATCACCCAACATCAAATAATACATAACCACTAGCTAAAAGAACATAACTTACCAATCGCCGCATCCGGAGAACCTTTGTGATCTTGTCGATTTTGAAGTGCATAGAATTGATTTTGCTTTGGAGCATTTGAACCCGAACAACTAGGCGGAACTTTCCCACCATTTTTACCCTTGTCACCTCTAGAGGGGCAATCCCTTATCTTGTGACCACTCTTTCCACAACCAAAGCAATCATTAGAACCGGCTAGACACTTGCCTCTATGACTTTTTCCACACCTTTGACACTTGGATTCCATTTGTTCTCTAGAACCATTACCTTGGGAATGATTACTTCCACCGGACTTTGAATGTGAGAATTCACCATTATCCTTTCTTGACCTCTTTGAATCCCTAGTTTTCTCCTTAATCTTTTCTTCTTCTATTTGTTGTGCATGAACCATCCATTGGGAGACATCCATCTCCTTAACAAGCATGGCGGTTAGGCATTCTTTGACCACTAAGTCGGAAACACCCGATACAAATTTACTCATCCTTGCCCTTGGATTGGCGACCATAGTTGGAGAATACTTGGACAATTGCGTGAATTTCAAAGCATAATCTCTCACACTCATATCCCCTTGACGAAGGTTAATGAACTCAAGTACCTTTGCCTCTTCTTCCTCTTCTTCTTCTTCTTCTTCTTCTTCTTCTTCTTCTTCTTACTCTTCTTCTTCTTCTTCTTCTTCTTACTCTTCTTCTTCTTCTTCTTACTCTTCTTCTTCTTCTTCTTCTTACTTCTAGAGAGAGAAATATTTGGGAGAGGTTTGAGAGAATTTGTAAAGTAATTTGGAAAAAGTAGATTTTTTGCTTAAAAAGGTTTATATAGTGCTAGGAATGGTAGGTAACCGACTTAGTTTAGTAATTAAACCATTTGGGGAAAAGACTAAAAGATCCCTTTAAATTTCAACCGACTACCGCCACCTACGGTTGGTAGGTCAAACCACCAACCGTTGGTGACCAACTATAGGTCACACTGGTTGAGCTTCAAAATTTTCATAAAATTTACCTCCAAGGCAGTGTCATCCACGACCACCACCTACTATTGGTAGGTCAAACCACCAACAGTTGGTGGTAATCGTAGGTCACACTGAAATTTTCTAAAAACTGAAATTTTCGTTCCTTTTCGAATTCGGGGTGTTACAGCAACCTTAACCCCTTAGTTAATCCCATGGTAACTAGACCAAATCCATACATGAACAGCAGCAAAATGGAGTATAGCACAATACCCACTACATTAAATTAACATCCAACCACATTAGATAACCCCTAGATCTTCGGATTTTAGCCACCCAACACAAAAAGTAAAGAGATTATACCTTTCATGAAAGTAGTCATGGGTAGCATGAAATTAAGCAATTACAAGAAAACTCACTTTGGATTCAACTTCAATTTGTAAGATTCAAGCACAAAGTTGTAACACCTCAAAAGCTAGAAAGGTGTTATTCAAAGGTTAAAAGTGTTCTATCGCTTTCAAAACTTTATCTCTAAGAACTTCTCTAAAAAATAATCCACTCAAAAGTCTCCTTAAATTTACATTCTTTGGGCTATTTATATTTTTCCAAAATTTGGCCCAAAATTCCCATGTCTGACAGATTTGGCGATGTTAGTCGGGCTCGCCTAACCTATTCGGCGGATTGCCATTCTCTTCTCAGCTCGCCTTGTGAAGCTCTAGGCTTCAGGTGTTTGAACCTCAGTCAGCAATTTCGATTAAGTCTGCCTTTCATGTTCGGCGCATCATCGAATACCACCTTAGTTCGTCATTTGAGCATTAAATATTTTCCTTGCACACTGTCATTTTAGGAGATGTTCATCAGGACCACCGTTCAAACTCGGCGCATCGCCCTTTCTACTAGAGTTCGTCGCCTTTTTTGTAACACCTCAAACTTTCAGAAAGGGCTAAAAAGGGCTAATGGGCAAGTCTACGAACCCAAAATAGACCATGGACCCTTCACGAGACCCTAAAAGGTCCGTACAAGGGTCCACGGCCCATTTAGGGGTTAAGTAGCCAACCGTCCAAGGCTACCAATATTTGGGTAAACTTCAAAGAATCATATCTCTTAGCACATAACAAATTAGGTGGCTCGTGACCTATCAAATTAAAGGGGTTTGAGTCCTCTTTCTAATGCCACCAAGTTTGCCTCAATACGAGTTTGGAGTAAAATGTTATGCTTATTTTAGTGATGCCCTCTTTTATATGGCCCTTGAAGTGTTTCACGGGCCGTAAAGCCTTGGACGTTCCGTGAAGCCCCTCTTTTAATGCATCTCGTCAGTTTCTAAGTTAGGGTCATTTTAGTCTTTCCCCAAAGTGATTGGTATCTAAACTACGTAGTTTTAAACCCTATTTCAAGACTTATATAAGTGAATTAAGTCCTAAAATTACCCATTCTAAATCATTCACCAAAATTCTTAAATTTTCTCCAATTTTTCCCCAAAATTCTCTCTAAAGCTAAGGAAGAACAAGTTGACGTTTTCAATATCAAGTCTCCAATTCACCATAGCTTTTGGGTATTGATCTCTAAGGTACATTAGTATTCACCTATGGAGTCCTTTCCTCCATAGGGTTCCAAAAATCTTCAAGTTTTACAAGATGAATTCTCAATTCAAAACTAGGGTTTTATTGCATCTTCATGGGTTCTTTTCAATTAAGATCCAATTGATTGTTTTCTATCTTTTTATGCATGAATTGAAGTAATTACATGTTTTTGAGTTGAATTCATATGAACCCATGCATGATCCATGATTTTAAACTATGAACCCATGATGAAGCTTATAAACTATGATCTATGAATTTATAAAGATATGCATGCTTCTTATGAAATTGATGTAAATGAATTTGAGGATGTTTTATGAATATTTTTTATGAAAATTATGCATATTTAATGAATGCAATGTTTATGATTTAAGTAGGCTTATAGCTGAAGGTATATGTATGTCCTATGAAGCTTGGCCACATGACATGAATAACATCTAGATTTGCCATCAATGCTTTTGGGCTATTTTCCAAAATTAGGTCTTGATTAGTATGGTATGCGGATATACCATCAATGATTATAGATCATGCTTCTAAAACTATTTCCATTAGTAGCATGGAACTTCTAGTATGAGGTTAATGACTTTGGGCCTTATAAAGCTATTATGAAAAGATCATGGACGGTGAAAGGCTTTCTCACACATGGTCTAAGGAGCTACTCTAAATGACGTAAGCTTTGACTAGTCAATGGAAGATGAAACGTCTATTCTAATGAACTTTAGCTTTGATTGGTAACTCTTGTTGTACCTTTCCATGGATAATAAGATGAATATGATTAATGACTAATTCCGTGGGATTTATACTTAGCACCGAGTGGACTAGCGGTGATTACCCATGTCCCATAAACTACGTGCCCCCATAGGATGGTCTTAATGACCTAGCTAGTGGATCCACCTTTGCTTTAGCTCAAATCCTTACCTTGGAAAGTGAGGACACCCTTTTTTGATGTGGGGCAGATACTAAATACCATGTTATAGCTCACATGGTCTATGTCGGTTAATGGTAAACTTCCCACAATAATGAACTAATTTACTTTCAAAGTATCTCACAGTGTGTTTTAAATATGTTAAGCTTGCATTGCATTGACCATGATAATGATTTATGTTTTCTAACCCCTTTTTATCTGATGATTTAACTTGGTCATTGCATATCATGTAAATTTCCCACTTAGCATGATTTCATAACTTTTATGCATTGCTATCATACTTAGTACATTTCATGTACTAATGCATACTTGTGCCTACATTGTCTCATAATGTATGGTCTGACGCTCCTATCTCTCATACTCGTGGCTGGTTGATCCTTTTGGGCTGTTGAAGATTAGTGAGTCCTCATGATCCGAGGGTCAAGAGTCTTTTATATATTTATGTCATTTTCAGTTTTCAGACTTTGTATGTGATGTATGGGTTACGTCTCAATCAATTTTTTATGATGAATAGATCTCTTTGAGACTTATGTTAGACTTCCGCTTTGTCAAACTCTTTTCAATATAAGATTGTTTCTTTTGAAATCTTTATTTCTATTATATTTTATGATGTATGCTAAGTGGCTTGTGTATGGCCTCTTGGGGTCTTACACGTCATGTCACCTCTAGGGTGTACTTTGGGTCGTGACAAACTTGGTATTCACAGCGCAAGGTTTAGAGAGGTCCTAGGATGTCTCATAAGCCACGTCGAATAGAGTCTTGTTCATGAGTGTAAAGTGCACCACATTTATGAGTAAGAGGCTGTAAGATGTTTAGGAAACTCCACTCATTCATTATTCAAAAATGATGCCATAAAGTCTATCTCTAGAAAGATCCTTCTCCTTAATCGTGTTCAATCA
The DNA here is from genome assembly GCA_018342035.1 of Solanum appendiculatum. NCBI lineage: Eukaryota > Viridiplantae > Streptophyta > Magnoliopsida > Solanales > Solanaceae > Solanum > Solanum appendiculatum. The sequence continues at coordinate 65,817 of JAGDQO010000794.1, forward strand.
TTTTCAGGATTTTGCCCCTAAAAGAGCTTATGTTAGAAGGAATGGGAATGAAAATGTGGTACAAGAAGCTCCTCAAGTTTCGATCGACCCTGTGACTAATGATGAGTTTTGAGCCGCATTTCATGCATTGGCCTAATCTATGACGGCTCAAGTAAATAGGGAGTTTATGGCTCCCTTGAACCCAAGGGTGGGTTTTGCGGCAACTAGAGTGAGGGACTTTAGTAGGATGAATCCCCCAGAGTTTCATGTTTCCAAGGCTAAGGAAGATCCTCAAGAGTTCATCGATGAGATTCTTAAGGTTGTAGAGATTATGGGTATCACTCCTGTAGATAAGGAGGAATTGGCCGCTTACCAACTCAAAGGTGTTTCTCAAGTGTGGTTTGAACAATGGAAGAGTGAGAGGGCGGTTGATGCGGGTCCTCTTGATTGGGAGAAATTTAAGGTTGTTTTTCTTGATAGGTTCTTTCCCCTTGAGATGAGGGAGACAAAGGTACTTGAGTTCATTAACCTTCATTAAGGGAATATGAGTGTGAAAGATTATGCTTTGAAATTCAAACAATTGTCTTAGTATGCTCCTACTATGGTTGCCGACTCTAGGGCAAGGATGAGAAAGTTTATTTTGGGTGTGTCCAAATTGGTGGTTAAGGAATGCCGTACCACCATGCTCATTAAGAAAATGGACATTTCTTGTCTAATGATTCATGCTCAACAAATTGAAGAAGAGAAACTTAAAGAAAGGTCTAGGGAGGCCACGAGGGCAAAGACCGATGATGGTGATTTTTCACATTCAAGGTTTGGTAAAGGTAGTCGTTCTCAAGGTAATGGCCTTAGTGGGACAACTGTGTTCGAGTGTCAGACGTGTGGGAAGAGCCATCCAGGCGATTGTCTAGCCGGTTCTAATGCATGTTTTGGTTATGGAAAAATGGATCATAAAATAAGGAATTGTCCTTCGGTTGCTAGGAATGAGGGAGATAAACGTCGGCGGTCTCAACCTTATCCTTCTAGTGGTGGTCAGTGACAAGGTAAGTGATATGCACTTTGGGCTCGACAAGATCACGAATGTTCTATGTATGCGGCGAATGGTAAGTTATGGTCTTTTAGTTTGTGGTTATGCATTGCTTTATATTGGGTGTTCTGTTTACTATGGTAAGAATCCATGTATGGTTATTGTTTTTGAAATCGACCTTGAAATCTTTGTGGAAATTTCGTAAGTGTTTACTTATATCAATGGTTCCGTGGTTGTTAAGACTTTGATGCTATGCTTCAGTTGAGGGAGATGGATTCGAAAAGACTAGAGAGGTTTGCTTCCAAGGGGGAGATGGTGTGCTTCATGGTTGAAATATGTGAATAGACCTATGTTGATTTTGGAAGGTTCCCTGTTATGTTGTGGTATGTGAAAGGCCGGAAGCGATGTGATCTCTTAGTATCCCTATCTCTTTCCGTTATCTTCGGGTCTAGCTTGAGGCACTAGCCCCTCATGGTTCACTCTTTAGGATTCTTGTGTTCTAGTCATTCCCATGTTTTCCTCATGCATGCATGCTCATGAAAAATTTAATTTACAAAGATATGATTTTGCTTGATTCATTGTTTCATGATCATGCGTATTTGAGTATGATTTGTATATATGTCTTATGAAATGATGTTTTGAATATGTTTTAACTTGGAGTCGAGGTTTTTCCATGATTATGTGCATTTTGATGAATTTGCATTCATGTTGGGTTGCTAGTTTCACTCCTACTCTTTTCGTGCTAGTTTGAGTTCCATTCGAGGACGAATGTTCCCGAGGGGAGATATTATAACACCTTGAACTTTGAGAAAGGGCTAACGGGCAAGTCCACGAACCCAAAATGGACCATGGACCCTTCACAAAGCCCTAAACGGTCTGTATAGGGGTTCACGGCCCGTTTAGGGGTGAGGAAACAAACCGTCCAAGGCTATCAAGATTAGGGTCAACTTCAACCGACCATATCTCTCAGCACATAACGAGTTTGGTAGCCCATGACCTATCAAATTAAAGGGCTTTGAGTCCTATTTCTAATGCCACTAAGTTTGCCTCAATACAAGTTCGGAGTAAAAGGTTATGCCCATTTTAGTGAAACCCTATCGGGCAGGTGAAGCTTCATGACCGGCTACACAGCCCTTGAAGTGTTTCACAGGCCGTGAAGCCTTAGACGGTCCGTGAAGCCCCTCTTTTAATGCACCTCGTAAGTTTTTAAGTTAGGGTCATTTTAGTCTTTCCCCAAAGCGTTTGGTACCTAAACTTCGTCGTTTTCAACCCTATTTGAAGACCTATATAAGTGAATTAAACCTTAAAACTACCCATTCTAAATAATTCACCAAAATTCTCAAATTCCCTCAAAGTTCTTCCCCAAAATTCTCTCTAAAGCTATGGAAGAAGAAGTTAAGGTTTTCAAGATCAAGTTTCCAATTCACCATAGCTTTTGGGTATTGATCTCTAAGGCATGTTAGTATTCACCTATGGAGTCCTTTCCTCCATAGGGTTCCAAAAATCATCAAGTTTTACAAGATGAATTCTAAATTCAAAATTTGGGTCTTATTCCATCTTCATGGGTTCTTTTCAATTAAGATCCAATTGATTGTTTTCTATCTTTTTATGCATGAATTGAAGTAATTACATGTTTTTGAGTTGACTTCATATGAACCCATGCATGATCCATGATTTTAAACTAAGAACCCATGATGAAGCTTATGAACTATGATCCATGAATTTATGAAGATATGCATTCTTCTTATGAAATTGATGTAAATGAATTTGAGGATGCTTTATGAATATATTTTATGAAAATTATGCATGTTTTATGAAAGAAATGTTTATGATTTAAGTAAACTTATAGATGAAGGTATATATATATCCTATGAAACTTGGTCACATGATATGAATGACATCTAAATTTGCCATCAATGCTTTTGGGCTATTTTCTGAAATTAGGTCTTGATTATTATGGTATACGGATATGCCATCAATGATTATAGATCACGCTTTTAAAACTATTTCCATTAGTAGTATGGCACTTCTAGTATGAATTTATTGACTATGAGCCTTATAAAGTTATTATTAAATGATCATGGACGGTGAAAGGTTTTCTCACGCATGGTCTAAGGAGCTATTCTAAATGACGTAAGCTTTGACTAGTCCATGGAAGATGAAACGTCTATTTTAATGAACTTTAGCTTGGGTTGGTAACTCAAGTTGTACCTTTCCATGGATAATAATATGAATATTATTAATGACTAATTCCATGGGATTTATACTTAGCACCGAGTGGACTAGGGGTGATTACCCATGTACCATAAACTATGTGCCCTCGTGGGATGGTCTTAATGACCTAGCTAGTGGATCCACCTTAGCTTTAGCTCAGATCCTTACCTTGGCAAGTAAGGACACCCTTTTTCGGTGTGGGGCAGATATTGAATTCTATGTCGGTTAATGGTAAACTTCTCACAATAATGTACTAAGTTACTTTCAAAGTATGTCACAAAGTGTTTTAAATATGTTAAGCTTGCATTGCATTGAACATGATTATGATTTATGTTTTCTAACCTCTTTTTATCTTATGATTTAACTTGGCCATTGCATATCATATAAATGTTCCACTTAGCATGATTTCATAACTTTTATGCATTGATATCATACTTAGTACATTCCATGTACTAATTCATACTTGTGCCTACATTGTCTCATAATGTAGGGTCTGACGCTCCTACGTCTCATATTTATGGCTAGGTTATCCTTTTGGGCTGTTGAAGATTGGTGAGGCCTCATGATACGATGGCCAAGAGTCTTTTATTGCTTTATGTCATTTTCAATTTTCAGACTTTGTATGTGATGTATGGGTTATGTCCCAATAACTTTTCTTATAATGTAATAGATGGCTTTGAGACTTATGTTAGACCTCTGCTTTGCCAAACTCTTTTTGATATAAGACTGTTTCTTTTGAAATCTTTGTTTCTATTATCTTGTATGATGTATGCTAAGTGGCTTGTATAGGGCCTCTCGGAGTCTTATACTCCAAGTCACGTATAGGGTGTACTTTGGGTCGTGACATTCTTTGGTAGACACAAGTGCTTTGCACTGGCAACTTGGGTGAGGTCATGCTCAGTAGGCGATATGCCCTTCATGTTAGGTGATTAACAATGTTCACTTTGCACTTCTTTTTTTATCTTTGGCCCTTCTTTGAAATATTAGTCCTTGCCTTGTCCAATTGCTTTCACAAGTGCAAATCATCAACATTCTATTAGAAAAGGACATAATTAGGCATTGCGTACACTAATTATTGAGATAAATAGGCCTTAAATGAGTATAAATCTACCACTCATCAACACCCTCAATTTAAACTTTTATTTGTCCTCAAGTAAATCAAGAACACAATAAGCTCAATAAGGGTGTCTACAGCAGTACTCAATATGAGCTAACATGCAAGCGACATGGCAAGACTACCCTCAAAAGCATGTTACCCTAAATCATGATAAAAAAAAGCTTCAAATGATGACTAGCTAGTCTAAACACAAACACAAGCTCACTCTAACTTCTTGTCTAATGCAAGAACATGTTTCAACAAATGCATTCAAGTGCCCTCACATCAAGAATAATTTCATGCTCTCACAAAGCAGTTTCAACAAAGGTGTAAGGAATCAATGCAACTCTCACTCTCTCAAAAGAGAAATACATGCAAGCTTTGTCCCATAGGTTTGCCCATATTTTTGCATCATCACAAAGCCAAGTTCATGTAAGATCTCAAGGGTATTTTAGGCTTCTAATGGGGCTGAGGGTTAAGGCATGGTCAATTTGGATTGGTGACTTCATCCTTTCAAAACATTGTTGCAATCACCATCACCTCTTCTCAAGTTCTTTTTCTTTCTTTTTCATTTGAGGACTCAACCCTTGACTTGCCATTAACTTCATTTGGAATCCCCTCTTTATTCCATTCACTCAACTCTCATTCAACATATATATATATTATACGGAGCGGTTCCTTCTTTTTAGTAACATTTTCAAAGTTGAGCCTCATTTCATCTTCTTTTTCCCTTGACTTGGCTTTTATTCATCCTTCCTTTCCACACCCCCAACTTAGGCTTTTGGCCTAAGTTGTCTATTCAAACATCATAATGCTTCAAGAAGGGTTTTTGCTAAGAAGTTAGGGATAATTTTGTTCAAGAGGCTTCTTTAGGTTGACAACGATTGGGTTAGGCTCAAATGGTGCCAAAATGATTTCACACCCTCACAAGGTAGTCACAAATGGTTTATGAATGATTTGGTTCCCTCATTGAATTGTTGCCCAAGATCATGTCTCATATTCACCAAGATTCACACAATTGGACTAACAAGGCAAATTCTAGGACTCCACATGTATGTTTTTAGGTAAAAACTCACCACACATGGCACTTCGAAATACACTCATTTAGCACATCCCTTAAAGATCAAAAGTGTACGTGCGATGTTCATTACAAGGCTCACATCAAAACGTAGCTAGTCAACAAAAGATTCATCAGGATCATTCAAAGGTGTAACTACATCAATTTCATTCTCGCAACACCAACACTACGCATCATGCTCAGCATGAGTACTATTTAACACATTGATATTGAATAAAATTGATTCTCAAATTTTTATCAATGAAAACGTCAAGCATTTCACGATTTTAAAACTCATGGGTGTTGCATTCATCAAGAGAGAACGAAAAATGAAGTACGAAGACACAATTTCCTAAAAGAAAAGCATTCTAATATAAACAAGCATCGACCATAATTTTTTCAAAAGACAAAACAAAATAACCAAATACAAACAAAAAGGGGAATATTGGCACGAAGGCCCTCACCCCACCAAAGATAAAAAGTAGTGTGCTCAATGCAAAACAAATAAAAGTACTGAGAGGCAAAGAGATAGATTCCCTCTAACAGGCTATGCCTGTGGAGCACTCTCATCTAGAGTCTCGAGAGGAGATGTCTCAAGTGGGGCATCGATGCCCGATAATACAATCATGAGAGGTGGCAAAGAAGGCTCGGTCTGGGCATCAGTGCCCTTAGCAATGGTAAGTGTGGTAGAGTGTGGAGTGACTCCACTGGACCCGATCTCTGTAGTCTCTCGAATAGACCTCTCCAAGGTAGCCTGGAGGATGGCCTCCTCCATCTCCAACATCTCTGTCAGGGTCTCAGCAGTCCCCTGCTCATCATCTCTCAAGCCCTCCTCATTGGTCTCCTCCACCAACTCCTCATCATATCTATCATCCTCATCCTCAGCATCCTCAAGCATAGAAGAGACAGTTGCAGTACTACACATCTTAGGTGCAGGGGCAGCAGCATCTTGAATGGGAACATCACCCCAAAGTGTCGAGATGTCCATGGACTGAATCTTGACCACCTCAACCCTGAATATCACAACCTCCTCTCTCAGAGTGTCCACATCACTCGAACTACCCTCGGCCTCCTCTAACGCTTCTACCCTAGCAGTCAACTCATCTAAACACATAGTGTGGCCTTCAATCACTTCCTCACACCTGACCACCCGCTCAACAAGAGGAGCCAAGGCTTTCTCTATAGCCTAGTCAATAAGTTGGGGCTTGTCCTTCTCAACCTGGGCAGCTCTAACGTCAGCTGACCGAGCAAGACTGCCCATCTGATAAATAAGGCCTGGGTCAGTGGAGGACGGGCTACAGGAGAGGGGGGAGGCCTCACAGCTACAGTAGACACAAAAGTAGAAGCAAAATCAGAAGAGCCAGCAACAAATTAAGGAGTAGGAATACTTGCCTGCGATGTCAACCACTGTGCTGGACTCAGGTGCCAATGTAGCGGTGTCAACCACCAAGGTAGAGTCAGGTGGTGGAGGCTTCCTCTAAGCCACATCATCTCTCAAGTGCTCACCCTCTATCCTCATGATGTCACTAGAAGAGGCTGGTGTGACCCTAACATCTGTCTTTCGGAAAGGGAATCCTGCCCTTTGACACAATTGTGTAATGAGTACTGGAAATGGGAGCGATGTTTGCTCTTGTCTCGCCCGCAGTTGTATCTCATCCTCAATGATCATTCCTCTGTTGAATTTGTCCTTTTCAATAAAGGAGCCCACTAGTACTACTTTCGGATGCCAGAGTATTATAGTCTTATTCTAGGACGACGTAATGTTTCTACTAATGAACCCGAACCAATATCGCGTTACAATGTTCAGATCTTTCTTTTGGATCTTCACCCCTTCAGCCAACCAAGCGGGAGAAGAATCATCAGATATCAAAGGAGCTAACCATCCCTTCAGTGCATCTAAGTTTCTCATCCTCCGTATCATGTATTCATCATAATGATCATTTGGGGTGCCCAACAACCATGTTAATTATGGTGGTGTGGCATTGCACCATTTTGGCTCTTACTTCGACTTCCTCCAATGGCTTCCATATAGTCCCTTTCCTCTTCTTTGGTAACGCCTTGGCATAGGCGTTATAAAATTCCCATACCCACTTTGGTATGTATGGTAGCCTGACTCTTGTGAACTATTCCAGCTTGTAAAGTTTGATAGTCTCCCATATTATTGGATACTCACTTATCACCCCTCCCCCCCCCCCGAGTTGAGAGGCGACGCTCTTCCAAAATTGTTTGGTCCCCATCTTCCTTGAGCCTATTTAAAGCTCTTGGAGCTATAATTGGGAGAACATGAGAAACGAGGTTGGTATCTTTTGAGGGCGACACCAATTTTGAACGGACATTCACTTGTTTCTTGGCAATATGCTTCCATATCTATTTACCACCACTAGTAGGTGTCTAAGGGTTTGGTAGTTGTGCATTAGAGGCCTCAAAAGGCTCATCGATTGAGATACCCTTTTGCCTCTTTGGAGGAGGAGGAAAAGACTCTTTGTTTGTCTTTGTGTTAGAGGAGACGACATTCTTGCCCTTTATTTTTTCCGTTGCCTGCAAAGTACACATTACACCACAAGATTTGTGAAGGTTAGTTGAAATCGAAAGCACTTTGAATCAAAATTGAAAAACAATCCTGAGGCTCGCCTAACGAGAAGACTAATTGCCTAATAGGATCGGCGAACTCCGGTGAGCTCGCCGAAGTGAACAGTGGAAATTTACTCAGGGCTCAGGAAAACAAGGCGGAGTCAATGCCAACTCAGCGATTCGCCGAGCTGGTTTTTGCGAGCAAAGACAAGTCCACCGAAACTACAAAAGGGGGAAAATACAAAGGCTTCTTGATGATAATGATAATTGTGAATTGCCTTGTTGTGCCCCCTATTTGATTGATTGGTGAATTGCTTGAAAGCATAGAATGTGGACTTGAATTGTTGTCTCTCCGAGTGGTGTGATATTGCTTGTGTGCATTGATTGTTGAACACCATGATGAGACACTTGATATGAAAGCCGAAGGAAAATGTTTCCGGCTAGTAATATAAATGCCAAAGGGAAAAGGTTCCGAGAAGTACAATTTTGTGATAAAAGCTGAAGGAAAATGGTTCCGGCTAGTGATATAAATGCCGAAGTGAAATGATTCTGGCAAGTGCTATTTTGTGATAAAAGTCGAAGGAAATTGGTTCTGGCTAGTGATATAAATGCCGAAGGGAAATGGTTCCGGCAAGTGAATTAATGTGAAAGCCGAAGGGAAATAGTTTCGGCTAGTGACATTGTGCTGAAGAGAAATGGTTCTGGTAAATGTTGACCTTTGTGTTCAATCTACTTGGTGCATATATTTGACTTATTTGATGCATATGATTGAGCTATTTGATGTGTTTGATTTGGTTTCCTGGATATATGAGTTGAACATGTTTCTATTTGGAATTGAAATGCATTGTGCTTGAGAGTAATAATTTGATACTTATCGGTTGTTGATATGTAACTTTTGGTCTATGATCTTTGAGCTTTGAGACTTGTTTATTGTAAAACTGTTAGGTTGGGCTAATTTATGTGCAGGTTGTAGTTTGTGGAGGTTCGGTTGGGATGGAAAGTAGTATTCGATTTAGCTAGGTTGCCTAGTTTATTAGGTTGCTTGCTGGGTACCATGTTGGTGGTACTCACTCCTTGCTTCTACACTTGTGTAGGTTTCGAGCCCAAACCCATGTGATCTTCTTCTGCTTCTTCTGATTTCGAGGCTCGTGGAAGGACTTGAGAGGTAGCTGCTTGTCATCTCGGCAGGCCCTTTTCCTTTTTGTGGTGCTTTTTTCTTTTTGAGAAACAAAGACATTTGAGACTTTTAATTATCTTGCAAATTCTATATTTACATAAGTGGCTTGTACACCTGACAATCAGATCTGGGGTGTTGTTTAGAATGAATAAGTTTTCCGCCTTTGTCTTGTTCTTGCTTTATCTTTCCGCTTTTCTTTCGTTTTCGTTGGGTTGAGGTTGACTTGTCTTGGTGGGAATAAACAAGTGTCATCACATCCATTTTTGGATCGTGACAATTTATGTGTCCATCACTTCTGTCTATGCAGCTTCTCATTTTTGGCCCGCCGCTAAGCCACAAACCAATTGATGTTTTTAAGGGAGGTGTTGGTGAAAAGTTTTTTTTGAGAAGCTTAAATGGAGATTTGTTGTATTTGTATTTGTGAACCTATAGCGTGAAATTCAAGTCAATTAGGTAAGAATACACCCATTAAACATGAATTTGATGCTCAATTTGAGAGCAAAATATGAAGAAGAAAAAAATGTTCAAAATTTCAAGAATATGCAAGAGTAGTCTTTTAATTTTTGTTTTATTTTTTAAACTTTAATTTCTTATGTGTCATTGAAAATGACGTGGAATTCCACTTGTAAACGGGTGTATTACATGCACACACATAGGATGAGAAAGGGATTTAAAATATTGTGTTTCAACGAGTTTAAGGGTTCAGCTGGTAAAGTCATAAATATAAGGGTCCAACTTACAAACGGAATCAAGTATAAGGGTTTTCCAGGTCATTTCTCCTATTTAATAAGGGTGACTTGGTAAAAAAAGACTCATATAATTTATTGCTTCTTAATCCTTGTGTCAAGTCAATAATAGACAACTATTGTTGGACACAGGAAGTATTTTTTAAATGTGTGAAACGAGGAAATGTTAGTATAACTTGATAGATACAAAGAATGTTAAACTGCCATTATCGTACATTTTTGTATTTTACGCTTATACTAACCATATCATAAGAAGCAATCCAACAAAAGATTTTGGGTACATGGCTCTTATATATTTTTAAGAACATTGCATTTGAATCTTAATGTACACTAGAGCTAATCTCAAGTCTCAACCCATTTTAATCTTCAAACTATGTGTCATTAATTTAAAGAATTGAAAAGTCTGTAATTAGGGAGTTTTCATGGCCACAATTCATGTGTATTATCAGCCTCTTTCGACTTAATCATAGATTTAGGCTTCCAAGCTTGAGGCAATATTTTTGGATTTACAATTACATGTTTTATATATAACAATAAATTTATTAATACAAATACTCCTTTCGTCTCATTTTAACTGTGATTTAGCTCTTTTCACTTTCATTAAGAAAATAATAAATAATGATTTCGGAGCCAAAATGACCACTCTTTTTCACTAAAATGCACAAAGGGCCCCTTGTTTTATAATCTAATGAAAACAGACAAAACTCTCAGCTTTGAGCAATTTGTATTTGATTTAATTGATGGTACACGACCGATTATTTCCGTTATTTCTTTTTAATAACTCACTCGCAATTGAGCGATTTGTCCTTAATTATTTTTCCAACTCAAATCACGATTGAGCGTTATGTGGGTTTAATTTTTTGTTATTATTTTTGCTACATCTCGCTCACAGATGAGCGTTTTGTGTTTATTTACTATTTTAGGCTAAATTTACAAGCGAATTAATACTAATAAAAAGACACATTTCTTATTTGGCAACTGAAAAGAAGCTCAGGATTTGTAAATTTAAAAAGAAATTTCTTCTTTAGCACTAGAATCAAACCAATCTAAATACACCAGTTATCTTATGCACATTTATAGAGCCACTCAAATGTACTACTTACTTAGTTTAACATAGTACTATTGGAAGTACATTTGCTTCATTTTAAACTTCCATCTCTCTTATTCCTTGGAGATATTATGTTCAACAGGAATAGTTCTCAAGGGCAAGACAAAATAACCAAATATACCCTCAATTTATTTGTCTTACTCTCTATTTTACTTCATTTTAAAACAGAATGTCTGTTTGGTTTTTTGACAATTCTTTAATTTTAACTTTCCACATGAGATGTTTAAAGATTGTAAGATTAAAGGACATTTCAATACATTCTACCTCAGCTTGTTAACTGGGTCGGGCTGACATTACCTGTGTGCCTTACCGGTATACCGGACCGGGCTGGACCGGGTTCCCAATTAATGGACCGGGTTAGTACCAGTCTAAATAGTAATTTCAGGAAGAAAAAAAAACCGGCCAGTGTCCTGTTAACAAATTCTATCGGGCCTAATGGTTCGGGTCCGAGTTTTGGCTCGAGTTTTGGCCCGCCGAGCTAACGGGCTAGGTCGGACTATTTTCTTTTTAATCACAGTTTATTAATTTGAAAGGTTGAGTCAATTATCAATATATTGTGTTCTTATCTATTTAATTTTGTAATAATTATAACTATTTATGACAATATGTATGTATGTATGTATGTATGTATGTATATATATAATATATGACTAAATATACTTATAATGTATACCAAATAAACACACTATATATTATCTACATAGTAGAATACTTACACTATATTATATATATACTTATAATATATACTAACTATATTACTTAATATAATAGATTACTTACATTATAATATATATATATATATATATTAAACATACTACGGACAAGTCAAAATTGGACAAGTAAAAAGGGACAGAGGAAGTATAATAGAATACTTATATTATACTCAGGGCCGGCTCCATGCAATAAAAAATAAGGCATATGCCTTAGGTCCCCAATGTTTGGAGGCCTCAAATTTTTACTAAAAATAAATTATATGTTAATTTTTTATTAAAAGTATATTTTTTAAAAATATATATGTATTATTTTATTCTCGTTAACTCATTAAAATTTGTCAACTTATTACTTATAGAATTATATTAACAATTCATATAATGATTGTCTTAGTAAAAAGATGTTTTTTCAGCGTTGAATTGGAAAAAGATTATCTGAAATAAATAATTGGAAGAAATTTTTTCAAAGAAATCTTTTATAAAAAAATATTAAATAATAACTTGCATCTAAAAAGTATAAGAACAATACATTTTAAATAAATACATATAAAATTTGTTTAGATTTTAAGCCTCTACTTAAAATTTTGCTTCAAGCCTCCGTTAATGTTGAGCCGCCCCTGATTATACTATATATATATATTTATAATGTATACTAAATATACACACAATATATTGTCTATTATAGTAGAATACTTACGTTATAAATACTTATAATATATACTAAATATACCACTTAATATAATAGAATACTTACATTATATTATATATATATATACTAATTATACACACTATATACTATCTATTATAATAGAATACTTACATTATATTCTATATACTTCTGAAATATACTAAATATACTACTATATATATATATAGATATACGCATACTAAATATACTACTTAATATAATAGAATACGTTGACACCCAATTTTGACCGACCTATAACCCATTTTTTTTATTGATATTCGATTAAATATGTATTTTAGAACCTATTTCTTTTTAAGTTTGTATTTAGTTTTACCCAATTAACTATATACTTTAGTATCTGTAATTTACAAAATTATTATTATTCCCTCGTTGCATTTGTTTATTTAATTTAGTTTAGTTATAAATACTCGATTTAACAATTTTCTTTTATTTAATAATTTGATAGTTATCTATTTTATATATTTTGATAGAAGTGTATTTAGCTAGCCGCAATTACGTCCAAAATTTTAAATTTTTAAATTTGTCAAAATTTCCCCATGTTTTAAAAGAAAGTCCTCCTCACTTTATTCCCCTTTTTTAATAAATCACTCCTATCAAATATTTTCTTGAAAAAAAACATTACTCTCTCTTTAATTGATTTTTTTCCTTTCGTGACTCCACTCTAACGTCTCTTTTATTTCTCTTTCATATAAAAAGAGCCCTTGGGGATCAGCCACAGAAGGAAGAGATTTCTCTCATTTTCAATACCAAAAAGACAGAAGACATATACTCCATTGAAGACATCTCCAAGAAGAGACATAGAGTATTCACACCAACACATACAATGATGGAAACTCGTGATTCGGTGACATGAAAAACACCTCTAAACATTCACAACCAACTGTGACAGCAGCCACCTCTCTCCACAGTCGATCCCTTCTTCCTCCATAACTATCACGCACCCCACCTGTTAACTTCGAAAAAAATTATATATATATAACAGTTAATTATATCCTAATTTCTATCAATTTCTCAAGATATATATATATATATATCTTGAGAAATTGATAGAAATTAGGATATAATTGACTGTACACTCATGAAAAGCATAAGAGTGTCATTGTGTTGTTGGTACAAGCTAGAGGATCCACCGCGAGACTTAGGTTCAAATCCAGCTAGAGTGCTATTTTAGTGTTTTAATTTTAAGTTTATTTTAGAGCTCATATTTAAGCTAAGGTTATATTGGTGCACCCGAAGTCTTCAAATCCTGGGTTCGCCGTGCCATTACTAAACCCCCACCGTTCCAGCCATGGTAGAACAACAATAACCTCACAATAGCTATCCTTCAAATACTGAAAAACCACCGAGAATTGGTGACCCTTGATCCACTTCCATCTCAGCCTAGCACCACCATCTTTGACACAAAATGAAGCTCGAATCATAGTCTGCATGTTCTTCACCATTAGGAGAAACAAAGGTCGAGGAAGTGATATTTTCATCCAAAGTTTGCCACTCGGGGTCGAAGACGTGCCATCATTGTTGCACCAAGTTCAAATTTAGAGTTTCTTTATCAATACGTTGAAGAGGATTTTACTCCGATCCGTTAAAGGTCCAATCTTTCCGTTTAATCTCAGTCATTCTTATTTTGATCTATGTTATTACATAGTTGATTGTTTTTTATTTTCCAGTTGATTGATGTTCCCTTTTTATTTTAAGCTTTCTACATCTTGAAGGGTATTGTCTTCATATGTTTAATAAAGTTCCTCCTGTTCTTATTAGACATTATGATTAGTAAGATTTTTTTAAAAAGTTTATTAATAGCTTTTTTTGGATTTAGATCCCGTTTGGATGGAATTTTAAGTTGGTCAAACTAACTTTTAAATCAGTTTTTGACTTATTAGAATGTTTGGCAATTGAAGAATAACTTAAAATAAGTCCAAAGTAACTTAAAATAAATTAAAAGTTAAAAGTAGGGTAGCCCCTACTTATTTTTTTTAACTTATAAATCATTCTACTTTGACCAAGTATATTACTTTTTTACCCTTAATTCTTTTATAATGTTAACAACTTTAAGGGTATTTCAGACATTTTGATTTTAAAAAAGTGACTTTCAATACTTTTTTGCCAAATACATCAAAAACACATAACTACTTATTTTTAAAATAACTTTAAAGTAACTTTTTAAAAGCTATTTATTTTAAGTCAATCCAAACGGGCTCTGATTGATAATGTATGGAGAAATAAATGTTGTTTTTTTTAATTTGTAGATTTGGACCAACAATTTTGGAATGGTTTTTATCGTGATCTTGTATTTGTTTTTGCCTCCTTTTTCAGCATAAATGTGGCTCTATTTTCTTTGATTGAAATATGTTGTTTCGGTTAGAATATGCACAACGGAAGCATTATTCAAGATCACGAACATACATAATAGCATAATAATGTAAATTGAATAAATTGTGAAACTTAACCTTTTGAAGCTTTCACACAGCTCATTCAGGAACCGGGACTCCAGGATTGTAGTCTTCTACTAATTCCTGACTAACTCTCTCAATCAAGTCTTGCGTGGACAAGAATATTTTCAGAAAAAATGATAATCTTTCCTTGAGAACCACCACCCCTATTAATACTTTTGAGCAGAGGGGAAAGGTTTGTAAGATAAAATATTTCTGGTCATAACTAATAGTCATTAACACCTATTAAATACCATTAAGGATATTTAAATACTGTTAAGGGTATCTAACAACCATAATCAATAGTTATCAACAATAATTAAATACTATTAAGGGTATTTAGACAGTCATTAAACACCAAGGGTATTCAACAACCATTAAACACCATCAATGGTCATTATTAGTCATTAACAACAATATTTGTTTCTTTCATCTTCTAAGGAAACAAAGAAATGCAGTATTTTCCTCTTTCTTCTTTTAAGGAAATAAAAAAAATCCTCGTTTAAATCAATAAAAGTAAAAAACAATTTATTCTTAAACTGGAAAAAAATACTAACAACCCTTTTCTTTTTCGAACTCGATCAATTAATCAGGCATAGTAGGAACCACAAATTTATTACCAGAGGCTTCTGATTACAATATTTAATTCGTAAAAGCATGAATTAACCATATCATAATAAATCACAGATTGTTCCACTAAAAATATTTAATTGTACTCCTCTATTCAATTTCAAATTTTACTATTACAACTTATTTAACTCCCCATGTTAGAATTACCGACACCAATCAATTAAATCAAACTTCTGAAAAATTTAATCCATTGATTAACTTAATCATTTATCTCTATGCTTAAATTAATTCACATGACGGATATATATATAATCCACATGCAGGGTTTTCACGTGACAACTTATAAGCAACCATAAAGGGGTGTCTTCTTTCTCATATCCGAGATATGGTTCTATCAACTAATTATTATTTCACGAATGTAATTTGTCATTATCCAATTCATTAGGAATTATTTTGACTCATCATAGAGTCTCACCTTTTAATGATTAAAATAATAAAATAAACTACACAGATCATAATAATTATACCAAGATTAAGAGTATAAGCACATGTAATGGACTAGACATATCGTTTATTAAAATTCAGAACATAAACGAATACCTCAATTTGGTCTGTTCAATACATACAAAATGTACTAACACAAGAAGTTGGAATTTTACCATTCTCATAATTAAGATCGAATTATATTTAATCAAGTGCTACAATCATCAAGATGTTTGTCCAACTTCATCTTTGATTGTGAACATTTAATTTATAACTTATAAGAACCGACAATTTTAATCTTCCGCGTATGAGTTAAACAACTCCATATACAAAAATCGTCTACTATATAAGTAATGGACACACATATAAACACAATGATCTATTCAAACAAAGACTTTATTATAATAATTAACATAAAATGCAAAGTTTTTACAAAGGATTAAAATCAATACTATAACTCAACAATATGGTTAATTGTATATCCCAACAGTTTCGTGATAAGTAAAATTTATCATGTTTCTTTTTAGTATATGTTAAGTTAGTAATCAGATAATCAGATTTGGATCAAGATATATATTAAGACCCGACTAAATGTGAAAAAGAGCGAGGTGAGATATAAATTTATTTCAAATCATTTTGACCTGTAAATGGCCTAAAAGCTCTTTTTTAAAATTCTTTTCCTTCTTATTTGCTTACTTTGATTAAGAGCTTCTTTTGTTACTTTATCGTTTTTCTTGTTTAATTAGTTAAATCTTAATAATAGACATACTCTCCCTATTTGAATATTTTTACATGTGCATGACCACAATGGAATGGCATTGCTTGGTTCAACCAAGAAAGTGGAGGAATCAATGTGTGAAGCAGAGCTCAAGAGAAAACAGATCGGCTATAGCTAACTTCTTATATGAAGCGCACATATAGCTTTATAAAAAAAATAAAGCAAACTCGTTACTCCCTTCTTTTCCAATTTTAGATCTGACCCTTTTAAAAGTCTCAAAAACTTGACAGCTTTTATTATTATTCTAAATCATCAACATACTTTCACTAAATTCAAATATTAATGTATAAGTATTTTTAGAGTTTTTACATGACTTTTGAAGTATAAAAATATTTTATTTAGTATTCTTGAATAATTAATAAAAAGATACATTTCATGTTATCTTAAGGCGTTTAACAAAGCCGATCATAAAAATGAAAGAGAGGGAGTAACATCGCTTTTGGTCTATTTTTAGCTTTGTCATATCCTAATCTCTCTCTCTCTCTCTCTCTCTCTCTCTCTCTCTCTCTCTCTCTCTCTCTCTCTCTCTCTCTCTCTCTCTCAACTTTAACTTTATATGTTGTCGATTTATTTAAATTTTTATTTGCACAATATATTTATTCTTTTGATTTGGAAGCAATCAGGTTAATTCTTTTGTCCTTTCTTCTCTTTATGGTTATTTTATTTTTATTTAGCTTTTTCTTTTATTTAATACTATCCAAACACTTTAAGCATCTTATTGGAAGCGATCAGGTCAGTCTCTCCTTCTTTATTTGTTAATATTTCAAGCATCTTGTTTCTATATTTGGTAGTCTAAGATCTTGCTTCGCTTAGTTGAAATCATGAACTTTTTTTGCTTCACTAGCTCTGTATGTGTCAATTGTAATAGCTCGTATACCTAACGGTCTAGTGTATTAGACTTGTTTTAATTAATAACTAATTTTACATGTTTAGATTTAATTTACTTGCTTAAATAAATAAGTTTGCATGTCTAATTACTTATCACATAGATTTTGTATTAATTAGATAATAATCGATTTATGCTTAGTTTATTTTAGTAGTCTTAAAATTAAGAATAAATTTTTTATATATTTTATGATAAAGTATTTTCTTAGCTTAGTGAATTATTAACCCTTTGTTTTATCGCCTAATTCCCACATAATTCACAAGATTCGGTTGGCATCCACACTTGTGGACCTCGAAAGGTACTTAACATCTTCTTTTTGAGGTAACTTGAGCTCTTACCCGATCTATGATTTCACAAACCCTTTAAGTTAACTTTATTTGGTAGTTTAGTGTAGAATGGTGCCCTAACACGCCTTTAATCCGTTAGGTGGTGACTCTTCTCTTTCAAAATCCTAAAAACAGTTGTCACGTCGTTGCAAATCCATTTTGCAAAAAATGAGGTGCGACAGAATGCTTACTTTATATATATATATATATATATATATTAAAAATTTTAATGTTAATACTTTTTTAATTAATATCTGTTAACAATATTTTTTTCAAGCATTGACTTATTATAATAACTACAAATTTAATTTTCAATATATGGTTATATAATGTAATTAAAATTATTTAATTGAAGATATACTAATTTTATGAAGAAAAAAATTATGAAATGCAAAGGCTTACATGAGACTTTGACTTTATTAATATATTGATAAAATTCAAAACATAGAAAGTTACAAACTTACAATTAGTTTTCACTAATGTATTGTAAATTCTACATATTTCGAATAATTTTTTTCTAATTCATCTATACTAACATTAACAGGAATTGACTCATAATTTTCAAAATCAACTAATCCGTAATTTGGACTTGCTTGTGCCGAAAGATCTCCAATTGACATTATTTCTTCAAGTTCTTCTTCTTCTTCTTCCGTATTTTGTGTTTTTCCTTTATTTCTTCGCTCTGATCTAATTCAATCTTTGAGGTAAACTAAAACATTCATGGCATTGCTCCCCAATGAATGTCGATTATCTCCGACCTGCTGTCTTCCTTGACTAAATGCGCTCTCTGATGCAACAGCTGACATTGAAACATTTAGCACATCCCTAGCCATAGTTGAAAGTATTGGATATTACTTTTGGTTGTTCTTCCATCAATCCGTGTGCTAACATTATTTTGATAGTGCTCTGGGGCCTATCTCAAATAATAATTAAGCTCGTCTCGATTTATGCTGCTTTTTGATGTAGGTTGTATACTATTCTAAACAGATAAATTAAATTAGTAACACTATGGGCAGGCATTCCTTGTGTCTGTCTTTTAGAAGATGATGGCTCATCAGAAAAACCAGATAGAGGAACAGTATGAGTAGGCGTAGCATTATCAAGTAAAGTGACATAATGATTATATAATGATTGAATACGAGCATTTGTATCACTCATAGTCTTAAACATACTAGGTTCTTCATCAACTTGAACATCTAAAGCATTATACATAATGCGAGCAAATTCATACATAGTAGCAAATTTCATACATGGATTTAACATAGCACCAATCAAATGAATAGGAGGAATAGAAAAAAAATAAGATTTTTCAATCATTTCAGTAACAGCTTTTGTGCAACCTTCTTTAAGTTTATATTCACTAAGAAATAAAGAAAGGTTGGCTACATAAGCTAAAATATTACAAACAGTAGGATAATAGGCACCAAAAAGTTCAATAGTAACGGCATAAAATTTTTCTAAAAAAATAATAACATCATTAATTTTAAGCCAATCAAATTCTTGCAACATGACTTTGGAAAATTTATATGAATATTGGTTAAAAGTTGTAGTTAAAGGCACTATATAAATGTAGCAAGTATTTAAAAAATCATAAGTAGAATTCCACCTAGTCTCTATTTCTTCGGACATTAATCTTGCTCTAAGATTATTTTTCTCACATTTTTTTAAAAAAATTTTAAGTCTACCCTTTCTATTCTTTCCTTAAATAAAACCAACTTCATGCCTAACTTTTTCAATTATGGGCTCAAAAAAATAAAGATCATCATCTTTTACAATTAAATTATATATATGACAAGCACTTCTAACATGAAAAATATTGCGTAAAGGGGGAGTGAGCTCTACTTTTAATGAATCAATAGCAGCAGTGTTGTTAGATGCATTATCAAACGAAATACATAAAATTGTGTGCTCAAGACCATAATACTTTGCAACCACAGATATAGATTTAAAAATAAATTATGCAGCATGTCTATGATCTTCATCATATTGAAATGTTATAATACGCTTTTGCATGACAAAATCACTATCTATCCAATGACAAGTAACAATTAAATAAATATTTTTATTTATAGCACAACCAAGATCAGAAGTAAGAGAAACTCTACATGAAAGATTTGTTAATAACCAACATAAATATTATGCATACTGTCCATGAAGTCTAAAAATATCTTATTGACAAGTACTTTTAGAAATATCTTTAAACATGGGATTACAAACTAATTATATATAATGAATAAAAGCATCAGAAGAAATAAATGAAAAAGGTGGACAACGCAAAGCTATCATTTTCGCTAACTCTTTACAATCCCTCATTTATTATACGTCCCAATTAATCTTTTCGTCTGTGGGTTTAATCTACCTAGGACTGGTCCAATAACGCCCAGGCCTTGTTCTATTCGTTCTTTTCAATCAGGGTGTTTCTCATCTAGATGTCTAAGTAAATGACCCGTCCCACCTTTATTACTCCCGATCTTATGCTCATATAGGGCGCCAAAAATACATTCAACTTTAGTTATTCCATTTACTCGAGTAAAATAATGTCCTACTAAAGTAGTTTTTTTTCTTTCTTTTATAGGTCGTGGAGATCAATTACAAGTTCTAGATTGAGCATTTTCAATAATAATAGCAGGACTAGTTGGTGTAACATCATCATCCTCATCATTATTATCACTATTATTTTGTTCTACTTCTACTTCATTTGATTCTTGTATACCGTAACTTTTTTGTAACTCAAATTCACTCATATTGTGTGCACCTGCACCTATCTCTCCAATTTCACTAAGTGGTGTATCAGACATACGAGAATATAATTTACTTGTACTATCTCTACCAGAAGCTTTATTTTCTTACTACCACTACTACCTTCAGGACACAAATTTTTAACATTTTTACCTACTTTTTTTTTAATGTATTCATTATGCAAATTAAAATGATAAAAATTATAAACATAAAAATAATATAATTAAATATTCAAGAATTAATATATTAAATAAAAGCAAGAGAAGGAACGAATTTACCAAACTACCGGAGATAAAGAAAGAATCGTAAAATTGATGAAATTTTGAACACTTAAAAGTAGAAAACTTCCACTTGATATTGTTAATTGCAAAATATAATATAAAATTTTTATCACTTTAACTTAAGAGAGAATTAGAAGATTTGTGTGTTAAAAATAATAAAATGTAAGGGTATTTATTAATAAAAAATATAAAATAATTTTTTTAAAAAAAAAATTAGATTTTGGCCACTTTTTTCATATAGTGACCCAACGGATCAATTCTAGAAAAATAAGAAAGATAAAAAAAATTCGTTACCAAGCCAGTCTTATCAAGCTAGAGCCAAAAAAATCCAGTCCAGCCCAATACACTTAGTACGTGGGCCGAATATCGATACCAGCCCGGTGCCGGTACGCCCGACCCTATTAACAGCCTTAATTCTACCTATCTTTAGTTTAAGACCACAAAATTCAAAAGTCTTTTAAATTTTTAAAACATTGTGTCAGGTCAAAACTAGAAAAACAAATTAAAACTGAAATAGTAATATCTCGCGCAAGTAGAAATCACAAGGAACAAAACAATGAGACCCCATTTTGCAGAGAAATAAAAGAATATTATAGTACATGTTTTTGAGGGAAGAGAGCTCATTCAGTAGTGAGGCAAAAAGGGTTATTGCTGCTTTGTTAATTGAGAAATGAGGGTTGAGTTTGGTAGAAATAAAGTCAAAAGGAGATTGGGAACCTTTAAACACAAAACATTCATAATTGAGTGAGATGTTGCAAAAATAAAAATAAAAAATTAAACACACAAATGCTTAATTGTGAGCGAGTGTAACGACCTATTTCCGTCATTATGGATAAGCCAATGGGGAAGGAATTTGAGCCAGAAAACTTCTGAGTAGTAACTTGGAAATTTCGAGCCTAGGCCAAACTTGGACGAAATATGAGTCAGGTGAGGTCTAGGGTAATCTGATAATGGATGGGGGATTTAATTATGAATTTGATCGTTTGAGTGGATATCCAAGACGATAAGGAGCATGTATGGCTTTACGGAATCGAATTCGGGCGGGTAGACCTCCCGTAATTGATCTTAGCGTGAAAGGGTGATTTTAGAACATCAAGTTTTGAGGGTATGTTGTGAAATGGGGACTTGGAACACAAATTTTGAGCCTCTGTCTCTGTGCAACCTGTCACTTCCGCCATGGAGGGGCCGCTATGGTGGCATAGCGGGCTAGTCGCGAGTAAAAATGGGAAAAGTCCAAAAAACGTGATTGTTATGCAAACTTCGTTCTTGGAGAGAAAAAGGGCGACCTAGGACTATTTCTTCTTATTTTTCATTAATTCTCACGTTAAAGGTAAGTCAATTACTTTCCTAATTCGTTAATTAATTCTTAGAACTTAGAATCCTTGTTATTTATCCTTGGGGGAGAGTTATGGCTTGAATCTAATGGTGGAAAAACCCCTAGTTGGGTGTTAGGATCATGGAATTGGCCAAGGGTTAGTAGTTGGATATAATCCGGGTAAACTAGGTCACTATTATTGATCCTTTTCATTAATTACTTCGTGTAGACCAAGAACAAGCTGAGAGACTCCGAAAAGGGAAAGCTCAAATTCCTTAAGAGTGTTCAGGCTTGGTTTAGAGGTAGGTGATGGTTGATTTCCCATCGGTGTTATATATACCTGCTAACTGCTCCATTGTATACATACATGTATGAGAATAGGAAAAGATGAAATGAATCTAGTGAAATGACTATTTGCGATTATGTAGCAAGCAATGAACCTGTTACCTGATTGTACGATATAAGTGTGTAAATCATTCCTTGTGGTGTTGATTGTGTTTGTGGTTGATTGGATCGGGTGTCACATTCCGATACACTAACAGTTTGAGTGTGGGTTCCATGAGAGAACCATCAATGACTGTTGCATTGAGATTGACATTGTGAAACTGCTATATTGAGCATGAACTGGTAGATTGTTATTCTTTCTGTATATGTGTGGTTTACTATGTTGTAGTTACTTGTGTATGTCTCACTTACTGGAATAGACGCTTGATCCTACCAGTGCACCGTTGTTTTGTGTACTGATACTGCACTTGCTCTTTTTTTGTTGAGTACAGGGCGTCTTCAGGCTGCTGTTGAGAAACCTCAGCTAGGAGATCACTGACTTGTCGAGTTCAAGGGTGAGTCAGTTCCTTCAGGCTATCATGGATTCATCTAGGATCTTAGTCCACTTCCTTCGGACTTAGACCTTTCAGACTCTTTACTTTATGTTTAGTTGTTTTGGGGCTGCCTTCCCTTAACTTAGACCTTTTAGTTAGAAGTTTTGGTAAATTGACTTTCAGGTTCTAGGGGTTGAATTTTCCACTTGTTTATGTTTGGTTTTGATAACTTACTGAGTTTATGGGAACTCAGCTTTTAAATTGATTATTTAAACCTGTTTTCACATCTTTAAATGCCTGTCTTTTGGTTAGTATTGTTTAGTTGGGTTGTAGTAATGGTTCTCCCACCAGAGGGTTAGTGTGGGTGCCAATCACAATGATTTGAATCGTGACAGCGAATTAGTGAAAAAAAAGAAATTAAAGACAAATCATTCAATTGTGAGTGAATTGTTGAAAAAAAATTATCAGATATAAACGGTCGTGCGCATCAATTACGTCAAACACAAATCACTCAAAGTTGAACGTTTTGTTCATTTTTTGTTAGATAAAAACCAAGTGAATCTTTGTGCATTTTAGTGAAAAAAGTGACCCTTTGTATTTTAGTGAAAAAAGTGACCCTTCTTCCAAAGCGCGCCCCATTCGTTCTGCTCGCAACAATCCAATAAGTTCTCCGGGTGAAAATACATTAGACATTCCATCTTCTGAAAGCAACAACATATAATGGAGGCAGTCACTCAATATAGATTGATCCAAAATCTGATTCAAATCCAATATAGTACTTATGGGTACATAAGAAATGTATTCAATCGATTCTTTTTAATGAATAGATCCGATAACAACTTCGAATATAGAATTCAGAGGGATCAAATAGGAAAGAATACTCTGAATCATAGAACTATAATGAAATATACGATCAACCAATATTTATCGAATTTAAAAAAGAGTCAGAAGAAATGGTTTGAGCCTCTCACTCACTGCCTTAGCCTTAAGTCTGAACCTTCACTCCGAAAGTTCCTTCGTTTTGTTTCAATAGAAGCTAGATTGCCGCCTTCAAGCCTAGAGATCAAGAAGCTCTTCGTGGCAATAGTCTTGCACGTCATTGTACTAAAATCGGATATGCATCATGTTGTGCTTCTAAACGGCAGCAAATCCTTCTCACTTTTATGATGCGAAATAATAATAATAGTAATAGTAATAGTAATGGTAATAGTAGTAATAATAATAGAAGTAATAATAGTAATAGTAATAGTAGTAATAATAATAGTAGTAGTAATAATAATAGTAATAGTAAGAATAATAGTAGTAATAATAGTAGTAGTAGTAATAATAGTAGTAGAAGTAATAATAGTAGTAGTAGTAGTAGTAATAATAATAATAATAATAATAATAATAATAATAATAATAATAATAACAACAACAACAACAATAATAGTAATAATAATAATAGTAGTAATAACAATAGTAATAATAATAATAATAATAATACTAATAGTAGTAATAGTAATAGTAATAGTAGTAATAGTAATAGTAATAGTAATATTAGTAATAGTAATAGTAATAGTAATATTATTATTATTATTACTATTATTATTGCTAATAGTAATAGTAATAGTAATATTATTATTATTATTACTACTAAAGGGCAAGTCCTAAAAATAGCAAAAACTAGAATCTACTTTATGTACATTACTGGTCCCACATCTGGGTCCTTGCACTGTTTTTAGTGCCTTGTTACAGTAAATCTATTGTTTCATTGGGTCCCCCGGCGGCTATTACTGTTTGTCTTTTCCTCTGATTTCTCTAATCAGCTTCTCTGCCCTTTTCAAGGAGTCTTCGGTCATTTTGTCCTCTGGTTCTAGTGGCTGAGCATATGTGGCCACTGTATCATCATTACTTGTCTCACTTCTCATTGAAGTGTCAGATTTATCAAATTGATTGATTGTTTGAAGTAAATTTCTTTTTACTTCTTCAAGATATCTCTCGATCATTTCATCTTTATTTCCTTCTTGCACTGAAATACGACGAGCCATATGTCATACTGAACTGTCATCAATTATTTCTTTCATAGGAGTTTTTGAGTACTCCTGAATTCTTGTTTCAATTTCATCAATTAATTCTTGGCCATATAAAGCCTTTGTTTTTGGGTCTCTTTTAATGAGTTTATCCCAGAAATTATTATAAAATACCCTGTATAAGCAAGGAATTTGTTCTGGAGTAAAATCCAGTTCAGGGGTCCATTTATGGATCCAAGGAATAGAAAATTCAATAAAGAAATAAATTTGATCAATATAATCCAAATAACAGATATGATCTGTTTGATAAATCTCTGATAATTTTGGAGATACTTTTACCCATTCTTTGTATAACTTAAGAAATGGCTCAGGCAATATCTTGACTGTAGGACCGTGGTATGACCACCATTGTAAAAACCAATTAGGTAGAGTTTGTCCGAATATCTTCGCACAAATCTTCACAAACCAAGTATGTTTGTGTCTCTCATTGTTATAATAAAGAACTTTATCAAACGCCTGGATATAATCCCAATAAGTGAAATTCATTTTAGCGTTACTAAGGCTTATCTGCCTTTCTTTCATGGTGGATATTCCCCATTCTTTAATGGTTATCGCCTACTTAATAATTATTTTGGAAAAGTTATAAACATTTTCACTTGAGTTATAACCCGAAAAGTGCTGAAAATCTGCACTACCTGTTTCCTTTAGAATCGTTTCATAATACGATCGGGTTTTATATGATTCACCCGGATAATATAAGTTATTAATCAAATACCTTTGGAATATCTTCCACGGCTCATCTTTCCTCTGAATTTCAGAGTTTTCTACAAGAAATATCATTTCTCGTTTGCTAGCTCTTTCATAGGACTTGATATCATCATTGTCCTCTTGTGCAATTGAAGCAAAAGTATCTTTTTGCTTTTGTTTTCCTAAATATGCTTGTATTTGAGCATATAAAGGATCATTTTCTGGAATATCTTCCAGATGTATAGATGATGTTGTTTGAGAAATCTTCTCATTCACCAAAGTCCTTTTCCCCATTTGTATCACTGGAGAAGTCTGAGAGGACGATCCATATGAGGATGCCTGAGAATATGATCTCTGTTGAGACGGAGGAAATCTTCCCCCTCTTCCTCTACCTTTTCCTCTAGAATTAGAGGATTCCATCATACAATCATAATATTAATCATCTGATAAGTCTTCATAAATAAATCTATCGTAGACATAATCATCTGATTCATATGATCTATCATCATAATTAAAGATCAAGAAATCTTCTCTAACAATATCATCTATTATCTTATAGATAATTACTTCCTTTAAATCTCTAGGAAGTTTTATCACCTGCAAAATTGCTATCAAACAAGGATTATCTATGAAAACATTTAAGTAAGAGGAATTCATTGCAAAAATTCTCTTGATAAGAAATCTGGTAAAGAATTTTCACTTCCTTTCTTATAAAGAATTTCAAAATCAAAAGGTGCCAACTGTGCTTGCCACCTAGCAAATATCAATTTTGAAGCATCATGTTTAAAATCTTTATTAAACATAAATTTAACTGCTTGAGCATCAATTTTTATTAAAAAATTTTGATTATATAAATCATCTTGAAATTTTAAAACACATTTTACTATAGTAAGCATTTCATGTGCTACCGTAGCATATTTTTTCTGAGCTTCAGTCCATTTCCCAGAATGAAATCTAATTAAATATTCAGTTTTGTCATGGGGATTAACCTATTTTAAAATTCCACCATAACCAATATTAGACGCATCAGTCTCAATAACCTTCTGCCATGAAGGATTAGCAAGAGTTAAACAAGGCAAATCATTAATTTTTTGTTTAACAAATTTAACTAGATTAGTATGACTATCAGTCCAAGGTTCTTGATACCCTTTCTTTAATCTATCAAATAAAGGAGCCAAATCTCTAGACAGGTTTTTATAAAAAGGAGAAATATAATTTAAACTCCCCAAAAATCTCTGTAGTTGAGTTCTATCAGAAATAACATCAGGAAATTTTGATGCAAAATCTATTGATCTCTGAATAGGCGTTATCTTACCTTGACAAATAAGATGCCCTAAAAATCTCACTTCAGTTTGAAATAAATTCATTTTTGGTTTTGATATAACTAAACCATTTTGATTCACAACCTTTTTGAATATATCTAAATGCTTAATATGCATTTCAAAAGTTTTAGAATAAACAAGAATATCATCAATATAAACAATAATGAACTCCATATAAGGATTAAAAATATCATTCATTATTTTCTGAAATTCAGAAGGCGCATTTTTCAAACCGAATGGCATCACATTCCATTCATATTGACCAAAAGGTACATTAAAGGCAGTTCTATAAGAATGCTCTTTGAATATTTGAATTTGCCAATAACCTGATTTTAAATCAAACTTTGAAAAGATATTAGCATCATATAATCTAGATAACAAATCCCTTTTATTAGGAATAGGATAACGAATCTATTTTAAATATTTATTAAGAGGTTTATAATTTATCACCAGTCTTGGGATACCTCTTTCTTTTTCAGCTGCATTATTGACATAAAAAGCAGTACAAGACCAAGGAGATTTAGAAGGTTTTATCAAACCTTTTTGTAGCAAATTATCAATTTCCTTTTTGCAAAATTCAACTAATTCTGCATTCATTTGACAAGGTCTAGATTTAGTAGGAATATTTTCCTCCACAAAATCTTCTTCATATGGAAGAGTAACTATATGCTTTTTTTCTATCCCAAAAAGCACTGGGGTGATCAGCACAAATTTCAACTGAAAGCTGTTAAGAAATTAATCTAATTTTTTCTTGAACTTTCACAGATTTTAAAGTTTCAAATATATTCATGCTATAACATTCTAATTGCAAAGTATCAACATGTTTTTGCTTCATAGCAATTAAAGCACTTATTTCTTTAGAAATAGGTTCTGTAATAAAAGTATAGCTAACTTTCTTATCGTCAGTTCCTGCAGAAAACCCTTTAGAATCAATATGAGTAAAAGGATAAATAACATTTATAAACGGAGTTCCAAGAATAATTGGAGGATATAACTGATTTTTTTACCAAAAAGAAGAAATGCGGAATACACACTTTATTTTGGCAAATACTCACATTAGATAATTTATACTTTATATCTAAAGCATGTCCAGAAGCAGATTTAACTGTATGAGTAGTTTTTTGAAAATATTTTGAAGGAATCAATCCTTCTTGTATGCAACTAACATCTGCACCACTATCAATCATAGCAAATCAGTTATGGAGAAACTATTATCAATTAAAATGGTACATTTAACATACCATTTATGAGCAGTAATAACTTGCATCATTCCAAGAAAAGAATTATTTTCTGAATTGATTTTTTCAAAAACTTCTTGTGGTTCTTCTTCTTCTACCACAATGTTTTTTCCTTTTTCATTTGATACTTCAGTTAAAGAATTAAATTTCTCTACCTGAGATATCCTATGATCACAAATCATTTGATTTTGTTTCAAAGATTTAATCTCTTTTTTAAGATTTTCAATCTCATATTTTAAAACATCAAAAGAAGAATCTCTTACCGGAAGATTTAATTTATTATTTAGCCGGTTATTAACTTCATTTATTGAATAAGGAGCCTGATATTCAAAACTTTTGGGTTTTTCAAAATTTTTTGAAGAACTTGATCCAAACGTGTCTGCCAGATCAATAATATTTTCCCGAAGTTTGCTATCAGTTACTTCTTTTAACAGTTCTATCACATTATCAGAAGTAATAGTATTGACATTTAAATCTTGAAATTGAGCCTGCAATTTGTAAAATTCATCATTTTCACAAACACAATTATCATCTTGGCAAGTATTACAAGTATTATCACAAACCTTATCATCATCTGAAAAGTCAAGTAAATCAACTTCTTCTTCTGACTCACTTACTGAACCATAATCTGATTCAGAACCAGAAGTGTATAACAAACCATGAATTCTATCATATAACTCATCATCCAATTATAATGCTTTAAGCTTTTCAAGCTTACAATTTGGAGCAATGTGTCCATACTTTCCACATTTATAACATTTGATTTTTGCCAAATCTCTTTTAGATCTATTTTTGGCAAATCTTTTTTCTCTTCGGTAGCTTTTTCTAGCTTCCCTTTCTTCTTTAGATCTCCTTTTAGATCTTCTTTTCTTATATTGATTTTTATCGGAACGATTATCCTTTTTACTTCTGGGTTTTTCAGAGATATCTGGTAACCCAAACTGCGCACAGAAATCTCCCATTTGATTTCTTTCCTTTAACTTATCCATCTTAAGTTGTCTGGATAATCTCAATTCATTACACAAGTTCAATCCTTCTTGTGTGCATATTCCTATTAATTTTCCATATGTCAGATCATTATATGGAATTTCTGGCATATTTCCTCTCAAAACTTTCCTTACTCGTTCCGCAAATAATGATGGAAGCCCATCTATAAATTTAGCTTTCCAATGAGAATATTTGTTTTCGGGTAATTCCATAACCCTACTTAAATAAGTATCTTTATACCATCTGAATTCACTTAATGTCCTGCATCTAAGACCATTCAGCAAAGTTCTAATAGTCTCTTGCTGATTAGCATAACGACCATTAAAATGTTCTAAAATTGTCAGAACAAGTGTATAAACAGCATCTTCTCTATTAGCAACAAGAGCCATACCTAAGTTATCAACTCCTCCATCATTGGCTCTAGCATTTACAATCATAGCCTTTTCTTCAACTGATAAATAATTATCCCACCAGCCTCTTAATTGACCAGTGAAACCTGCAACAATCATTTTACAAATATTTCTATCTGTGTTATTAACACTTTTGCAAATTGTTGCGTACATCAACATCCTATGAACCAAAATAGTTAACTGTCTATCTGTTAACCCATCCAAATTCCATTCATAAATTTCAGATCCACTATATGAAGTGTTTGTTTGATTCCAATCTCTTTCCTCAATAAGAACATCTTGAGGAGTTGGTCTATTATAATAATAAGTCTGCATTCGAGGTTTATCAGCAAATTTATTATTTTTAAAATAACCTTTTAATTTATTAATTTCAGAAAAAATCTCTTCTTTATGATCACCAGATTTCTCAATTTTTTCTGCAAAATCTTCAGAAAGATTAATAGGTTGAAGACTTAAATTACCAAATTTTTTATTTAACTTTTTAAATTTTTCATCAAGAAGTTCTTCTAATTCATATAATTTTTTAAATTTAAACCCCTGAATTTCAGGGGGCCTTTGAATATTAGCAATGGCAACTGGAGCATCTGGAATCTCTTTAGAAGTAGAAGCTAGATCAGATGTCTTTTTGCTATTACTAATCTCCTTTATTAGAGAAGACAAATTATCTAATTTTTTGTCAAGAGAACTAATTTGTTCACCAAGCACTTTAACATATAATCCCAAATAATTGTTTTG
The DNA here is from genome assembly GCA_018342035.1 of Solanum appendiculatum. Lineage (NCBI taxonomy): Eukaryota > Viridiplantae > Streptophyta > Magnoliopsida > Solanales > Solanaceae > Solanum > Solanum appendiculatum. The sequence continues at coordinate 96,287 of JAGDQO010000794.1, forward strand.
AGAAATAATTTAATTTATTTCAACTATGGTTACTTCTGCAACCTCTTTATCAATAAATCTTTGAAAAGCTTCAAAAGTTATACTAGTATTATTTGGCAAAACAAAAGATGATTGAGGAGGATAAATAGCTCTTACAATTTTTCCACTCCCATCTTTATAAGATCTTTCCAAAACATTTATATATAAAGGAATATAAGTTGTTATAAACCATGGTACAAAATACATAATTTGATTATGCAAAGCACAAGTTTCATAGAATTCTTGAGAAATATTATTCATATCTTCTTTACTATAAAAAGTAAAAAACCAAGTTTTGAACTGATTCCATTTCTTTGAGAAAAATTCTTCTTGAATATACTTTCTTGCCTGTGATCCAGGACTAAAATCAATTTGGTGTGACATCATTAAAAACTGTCATTATCTAATCCCATCTCGGAATTTGTAGGTATATCACCTATTTGAGAAGCAGTGAGGATATCACCCTGCGTATTAACAACTTGAACAATATTCGTCTGAGGATAAACTTTAATTACCTCAGAAGCTTTTCCCTTATACTCTAGCTTATTTGTGGACAAAGTATGCAAAGAAGCTGCTCTATTTCTAGCCATCTTATAAACTGGCTCAATAGGAGAAATATGACTTACCATCGGTCTTCTCAATTCTGAGAAGGATTGTCTAGAATATATTGTAGATCTATCATCAAATCTTCCAGTATTACTGTTATTAAATTGAATCATAATCCTTCCATCTAGATTTTGAGAAACATGAGAACATTCTGTATTACTGACCTCATTTGTTAGCTGATCTGGAGCTATAACAGAACTTAAAGTCCAAGTTTCTGGAAAATTTCTTTCATCCCACAATATAGTCCTTCTTGTGGTTATCTTTGACTTCGCAAAGTTTGTTTCCATCAAAATAGTTTGTTGAGAGGTATCAAATAATTTACACTTTGGATTCAAAGTAGATAATAAACGATAATAGATTCTATACGACAAGCATAATAATTCTGAGCCTGGCGCATAATTATAACCATGAGTTTTAACATTTAATGTTAAAGCATCTAAAATATTAACATCAGACCAAGATAATTGCAAATTAGGCTGTGTGTTAAAATAAACTGGCACATAAGCAACAGTTGATTCTATCGAACCTATTAAAGATTGCCGGAAATTATAATTTCTAGCATCTCTTAAAGCTGCCATAAATGTTTCAAGTAAACCTTTAAGAGGAAGAGGTTTAAAAGCAATTTGAACCATGCCAATATGCATATAATTAAATTGATGACGATACATATTAATATCTCGTTCATTTAATAAACGAATAGTTTGTTCATCAGAATTAAGAGCAATAGATTGCTCAGTTGTTTTAATCAACTGCTTAGAAGAAAATTTATCAAACCAACCATAATCATATACAGTCTTCATCGAGACTTTTGGAATTGTCCACCTGTTTAACAAATCTAAATTTTGAGGTATATCTACCTCTTGCAATCTAGTACTTTTAGTACTACTATCCCCCTGTTCCATAACCAGAAAATCAAAAGATTTTCATATCTATATTAAATATTTCACCTTTGAAAAGCTACATTTTCTATGAAAATCCCTAGGCTCTGATACCAATAACAGGATCGAGGCTGTCGGGCGGTAATCCGCCATAACAACTTTAGATCTCGCAATTGAAGTGCCCGTACAAGGGACATACAATCGAAATATAAAATAAATTTTTGTCTAATCATGATGACTGTATGATTTACAGCTAAACCTCTTTTACCCGAGCAACGGGCCTGTCAAGATTTAAATACTATTTAGAGTAGCTCATTAACCAGCAAGTTCTGACCGGATAACTCTGCCTCTTCTTTAACTCCTATAAACGGGGACTTACACTTCCAGCTTTGCTAGTCGGAACCACTAAAAACAATACCTTAAATCTGACTGTACCACCATCTCGAAACCAAGCCAAAATAATCGGAACAAAAGTTTATTTCATACATAAATTGAGTCTAGTATATTTTCATAGTTAACATAGTTCAAAAGTTAGATATTTAACATAGATATGAATTAACTTAGTCGGACATTGTCCGGTATAGAACAGATTTAACAATACTAAAATTAAAATAAGTACCTTCGATTTAGACTCCGCCGGTTGCCTTCAAAAGTAATAGTAATAGTAATAGTAATAGTAAGAGTAATAGTAAGAGTAATAGTAGTAATAGTAATAGTAATAATAGTAATAATAATAATAAGAGTAACAATAGTAATAGTAATAATACTAATAATAATAGTAATAATAGTAATAATAATAGTAATAATAATAATAAAAATAATAGTAATAGTAGTAGTAGTAGTAGTAGTAGTAATAATAATAATAATAATAGTATTAGTAGTAGTAATAGTAATAATAATAATAATAATAATAATAATAATAATAATAATAATAATAATAATAATAATAATAATAATAATAATAATAATAGTAATAGTAGTAGTAGTAGTAGTAGTAGTAATAATAATAGTAATAATAGTAATAATAGTAATAATAATAGTAATAATAGTAGTAATAATAGTAATAATAATAATAGTAATAATAATAGTAATAATAGTAATAATAGTAATAATAATAATAATAGTAATAATAATAATAATAATACTAATAATAGTAGTAATAATAGTAATAATAGTAGTAATAATAGAAATAATAGTAGTCATAATAGTAATAGTAGTAGTAGTAATAATAATAATAATAGCAGTAGGAGCAGCAACAACAGCAATAATAATACTAATAATAATAATAATAATAATAGTAATAAAAATAATACTAATAATAATACTAATTATAGTAAATTAGTAATAATAATAATAATAGTACTAATAATAATACTAATAATAGTAATAATAATAGTACTAATAATAATAATAGTGATAATAATAATAGTAGTAGTAGTAATAATAGTGATAAAAGGAAAGTAGTTTTCTGAAAACTCTTAATTTTGGAAAAAATAAAGAAGATTTTTTACAAAGCTTAAAAGCAATCACTTCACAAAAGTTTTATACAAAAATTACTCTTCTAATTGACTATAATTATAAAAAGGAATTTACAGCTTTGATTGATAGTGCTGCAGATTTAAATTGTATTCAAAAAGGACTAATCCCTTCTCGATATTTTCATAAAACCACTCACAGCCTTAGATCGGCAAATGGTAGTTAGATGGGTATAGAATACAAATTACCTAAAGCTTTTATTTGCAGGGGAAAGAATTGTATCCCCCAAAATTTTGTCTTAGTAAAAGATATTACTAACCAAATTATTTTGGGTGTTCCTTTTATAAATGATATTTTCCCTCTTACTTATTGGGACACTAAAAAAATTATTGGAACATGGAAGGAAAAACCTTTTATACTCGAGTTTATAACAAAACCTTATACAAGAATGATAAATGAGTTATCTTCTAGACTTATTTCAAAAAATCAACAAATTAATTTCATAAAAGGAGAAATTAACAGTACTGAGGCGGAAGCCATTCTCCAAAACCCTAGATTACAAGAAAAGATTAATCTTTTAAAAAATCAATTCCATTTGCAAATCAGTGCAGACCACCCAAATGCTTTTTGGAATAGGAAAAAGTATGTTGTTAATTTACCTTATGAGGACAGCTTTATTGAAAGTAATATTCCTACTAAAGCTAGGCCTTGTCAAATGAATTCAACATACTTAGAATTATGCAAAAAAGAAATTGATTCTTTACTTCAGAAAGGCCTGATAAGATATTCTAAGTCACCATGATCTTGTACAGCCTTTTATGTTAATAAACATGCAGAGCAAGAAAGAGGCGCTCCCAGGTTAGTTATTAATTATAAACCTCTTAAAATATTTAGCCTGAAGGTTAAATATCTCGTTTGAGATTTAAACGCTGGTGGGGGCCATGATTGCTAGCATGATGTTTCGAAACAAATGTTTGCTCGATAGCAGGCTTTATTAGCCCCATTTGATTTTGAAATTCATTATAAAAAAGAAACAAATAATAGTCTGCCTGACTTTCTCACAAGAGAATATTTAGACTAACACTTTATTTTTAGGAATGATAGGATGCGACCGTCATGGCCCCCACCAGCAAGGAGGTGGAAGAGGAAAATCAGGAACAGGCAGAGGTAATATCCTCGCTCAAATAGGAAACCAAAGATTAATAGCTGCTAATATTGCTAGCACCTCAGATCTTAATACAGATCACCCCATGTACAAAGAATTTATGGATTTTATAAAATCCAAACAAGAGAAAAATGAGGCTCCTCAATCATATTCTACAGTTCTTATGGATGACGAGAATGTAGAGATATTTGATCAAAATGATAAGAAAGAAGTTATACTTCTTTTGGAGCAAAATGACCTTAAATGGAAAGATGATCCCTGGCAAATAATGCACAGGTACTTAGATTCAGTATCATACACTACTCCTGCTTATAAATACAGGATGCACTACGAGATAATACTCTCAGCAACAGGGTCGGGAGAATTTCAACACTTTTACCCAGCCAATACAAAAAAAGTTTATAACTTCTCAAAAATAATAATTAAGAAAATTATTTCTCCGGAAGAATGGGGAATTAGTTCTTTAAAGGAAAGAGATTATATCCATCCTGAACAAAGAATTTCAGTCAAATATAATTATTGGGATTATATGGATGGCTTTCATAAAGCCCTTTTATATGAAAATGCTAATAAAAAGCATTCGTGATTTATTAAAATATGCTCGCATGTATTCAAACAACAGATCCCAAATTGGTTTAGCCAATGGTGGACTTTATACGGTCCTTCTGTGAATATCCTACAAGAACCTTATAAGAGTTCATACGCTCAATGGGTTAACGTATCTCCAAAATTAATAAGCATGGAGAAGGATAAAATATATTTTGAAGGAATGTCCATGATGTATTTTTTCATAGAATTCTCGATCCCATGGATCATGAAGTGGACAGTGAAATTTAATAACACCAAGGAGGGATTCCCTTGTCTCCAAAGAGTTTTTTATACAAAATTCTGGAATAAATTAATACAAAAGGATCTGTAAATTCCTTTTTATAATTATAGTCAATTAGAAGAGTAATATTTGTATAAAACTTTTGTGAAGTGATTGCTTTTAAGCTTTGTAAAAAAACTTCTTTATTTTTTTCAAAATTAAGAGTTTTCATAAAACTACTTTCCTCTTCTTCTTCATATGAAGACTCCGAACTATTATCAAGCTCTTTTAGGCCTTCGATATTATTCAGCCTATCTTCAATAATGACATCCTTATTTTTTAGAATTTGCATATCGTTCTTGAGATTATTAATCTCTTCTTTTAGGTCTTGGATAGTAGTAGGAGTGCTTATTAGCTTCCTTTTTTCCTGAAGTAATTTATTGACTTCATACATAGTATATGAACCTTCTTTTGTAGGAATATTATCCTTACCTTTTGATGTAGTGGCTTCGCTCGCCTTATCAATAATCTGAGCTCTTATTTCCGAATCCTTTACTATCTGGAGGAGCTCTATGATTTTGTCATTATCAATGACATTAATGCTTAATTCCTTGAATTGAGAATAGATCTTATAAAGATCATCTCCTTCCTAGTTATTAAAAGTTTCTCCCTGTTGACATGGTATACATTCATCTTCTGATGACATACAATCCTCTTGATGAAGTGCTCTCAAGTCTTCATCCGTAGAGGATTCTTCAAGACTGCTATATTCATAATCTGTTTCTTCAGATTCAGAGTATAAAAGGATCTTACATAAAGAATCCTTAATGCTTTCATCAATATCAAGGGATCTTTTTCTTGACCCTGCAGTCTCTAGCATAATGACCAAATCTTCCACATTTGTGGCAAGTGTCAGATTTATTGAATCTTGTTTGAGATTTATCAAATCTCATTTTTCCTTTATGTGTCTCTGCTCTTTTTTCTTTCTTTTCAATTCTCCTTTTCTTCCTCTTCAAATCTTTTTTGGAAAAACATTTATTAATTTTCTTTTCCTTGGAGGATGGCTTCGGAATATCTAAAGCGAATTGTTCACAGAATTCTCCAAGTTGTTGTCTTTCATTAAGACGGTGCCTCTTAATCTGTTGATTTAGCTTAATATCATTGCACAAGGATAATCCTTCTTGTACACAGGCACTTATAAGCTTTCCGCAGGTATAGTTATCATAGAGGATACTATGACTATCTCCTCTAAGAGTTTTTCTAACTCTTTCAACAAAAAGAGCTGGTAAACCATCTATAAATTTTGATTTTCAATGGGAGCTATTACATTCTGGTAATTTCATTACTCTACTCAGAAAACATTTGTATTCCATCTAAAAGACATGAGTGTCTTGCATCTGAGGTTCTGAAGCATAGTTCTTATGGTCTCGCTATTGTCAGACCATCTTCCTGAGAAATGTTCTATAATGTTAAGAACCAGGGTATAAACAGAATCTTGTGTAACACCTTGTTCTCCTTCTTGTTTAACAGCCTGAAGGATTTTATCACGCTGATCATGATTGCAAGCATGATGTTTGAGTGTTCCTTTTATCTATATTTTAAGAGGAAGAAAAGGAGAATTGAAAAGAAAGAAAAAAGAGCAGAGACGCATAAAGAAAAAAGGAGATTTGATAAATCTCAGACAAGATTCAATAAATCTGACACTTGCCACAAATGTGGAAGATTTGGTCATTATGCTAGAGATTGCAGGGTCAAGGAAAAGATTAAAACCCTTGATATTGATGAAAGCATTATGTAAGATCCTTTTAAACTCTAAATCTGAAGAAACAAATTATGAATATAGCAGTCTTGAGGAATCCTCTACGGATGAAGACTTGAGAGCACTTCATCAAAAGGATTGTATGTCATCAGAAGATGAATGTATACCATGTCAACAGGGAGAAACTTGTAATAACAAGGAAGGAGAGGATCTTTATAAGATCTATTCTCAATTCAAGAAATTAAGCATTAATGTCATTGATAATGACAAAATCATAGAGCTCCTCCAGATAGTAAAGGATCCGGAAATAAGAGCTCAGATTATTGATAAGGTGAGCGGAGCCACTACATCAAAAGGTAACGATAATATTCCTACAAAAGAAGATTCATATACTATGTCAGAAATCAAAAAATTACTTCAGGAAAAAAGGAAGCTATTAAGCACTCCTACTACTATCCAACACCTAAAAGAAGAGATTAATAATCTCAAGAACGATATTCAAATTCTAAAAAATAAGAATGTCATTATTGAAGATAGGGTGAATAATATCGAAGGCCTAAAAGAGCTTGATAATAGTTCGGAGTCTTCATATGAAGAAGAAGAGGAAGTAGTTTTCTAAAAACTCTTTATGAGGATGTTTGTATGGATCATCATCACAAAGTTTCCCAGTTATACAAATGGGAAATAAAACTTTGGTAAATGAGAAGATTTCTCAGATATCATCATCAATTCATTTGGAAGATATTCCAAAAGACCATCCTTTACATGCTCAATTACAAGCATATATGGAAACTCAAAAGAAAAAAGATACTTTTTCTTCCATTGCACAAGAAGAAAATGATGATATCAAAGCTTTTGAAAGAGTAAGCAAAAGGGAAATGTATTTCCAGTAGAAAATGCTGAGATTCAGCGAAAAGAAGAACCTTGGAAGATATTTCAAAGGTATTTGATTACTGGTTTATATTATCCAGGAGAGTCATATAAGACTCGATCTTATTATGAGACAATTCTTAAAGAAACTGGCAGTGCAGATTTTCAGCACTTTTCGGGATATAACTCGAGTGAAAATTTTTATAATTTTTCAAAGATTATAATCAAACAGATTATATCTGTAGAAGAATGGGGAATTTCTACAATGAAAGAAAGACAGATAAGTCTTAACAAGGTGAAAATGAATTTCACTTATTGGGATTATATTCAAGCCTTTGATAAAGTGCTTTATTACAATAACGAAAGACACAAACATACTTGGTTTGTGAAGATTTGTTCAAAGATCTTTGAACAACAAATTCCAAATTGGTTTTTGTCATGGTGGTCATACCACGGTCCAACGGTAAAGATTTTACCACCATTATTTTTAAAATTATATAAAGATTGGGTTAAAGTTTCTCCAAAATTATCTGAGTTATACTCTCATGAGCATATAAGCTCTTTGGAAACAATTGATCAAATCTATTTTTTTATAGAATTCTCAATTCCTTGGATTCATAAATGGACTCCTGAATTAGGATTCAATCAAGAACAAGTCCCGTGTTTATATAGAGTTTTTTATAATAATTTCTGGGATAAATTGATAAAGAAAGATCCAAAGACTAAAGAATTATTTGGTCAAGAGTTAGTAGATGAAATTACTTCTACAATACAGGAGTATTCAAAAACTCCTATGAAAGAAATTATAGATGATTCTTCAGTGAGACATATAGCTCGAAGAATTTCTGTACAAGAAGGTGATAAGAATGAGATGATTGAAAAATATCTCGAAGAAGTTAAAAGAAATTTGCTATCCTCTATCAATCAGTTTGATAAATCTGATACATCAATGAGAAGTGAAAACAGCAATGAAGATATTCAAGATGCTCAAGATGCTCAATATCCAGAAGATATTTCTACAGAGGAAGCTTTGCTTAAAGCAGAAAAATTAATTCGAGAAATAAAAGGAAAAGCACAACAGTGAAAAGGGGTTTTGGCTTTTTGAAATAGTAAAGCCGCCGTGGGACCAAGAAACAGGAAATACCCTGTAAGTATCCACTAGATATAGTGGTCGGGCCCATATAAGGGTTCCACATTGTAAAAAAAAATTCTTTAAATAGATTAGATTTTAGTTGAAGAGGAACGCTTCAATTTTAGGATTTGCTCTCTTTTTCTCTCAACTTTGTATATTTTCTTGTAACTATTTCTATAAATAGAAAATCTTCAAACTTTTGAAGGCAAGATCGGTGGAGGTTCAGAGTAAGTTTAAATATTTTATATTTTTATTTTAAGTTTCATATTTTAATGATAGGCTAAACATATCATATCTATGGTAGACTTATAATGAAGAAAATCTGTGGTAACTATGAAAGTAAACTAGACTCAATTTAGATATAAAAGATTAATTTTAAGTTCATCTTAACTTGGTTCCAAGATGGTGGTACAGTCAGATCTATATATTGTTAAACATATCTGGGTTTGAAAAGCCGTTGGAAAAGTAAGTCCTCGTTATGAAGTTGAAAAGAGGCAGATAAATCCCGGTTAGAATCTTCAAATCAAGATTGTTGAAACAATATTTAGACTCTTGACAGGCCCTTTGCTTGGGTAAAAGCTTACCATACAGTTATAATAGTAATAATAGTAATAATAGTAATAGTAATAGTAATAATAGTAATAATAATAATAGTAATAGTAATAATAATAATAGTAATAGTAATAGTAATAATAGTAGTAATAATAATAGTAATAGTAATTGTAATAGTAATAGTAATAATAATAATAATAGTAATTGTAATAGTAATAATAATAGTAATAATAATAATAATAATAATAATAATAATAATAATAATAATAATAATAGTAATAGTAATAATAGTAATAGTAGTAGTAATAATAATAATAATAATAGTAATAATAGTAATAGTAATAGTTATAGTAATAGTAATAGTAATAGTAATA
>JAGDQO010000795.1:0-38586 GCA_018342035.1 Solanum appendiculatum
AAAGCATTGCAGCGGCTAAGATGCTTGTGTATAAGTGTTGCCCGAAATGCAGTCTTCGCTCTGAAGTCTCCACTCAATAAGCACGGAACATCCAAGATCAACTTTGCAGGCTTAAAGAGGTTGGAGAAAACTTTGGATCAAATTTGGTCGTAGAAAATTACCAGGGGAAAAAAGTTGAGTTCATCCCGGGACCATCAATAGAAGGTCAGTCAACAGCAACAAGGAATCTCAACTAACTCCTGCAACTGTTAGAAGATGATAAGGTATTGCTGGATTTAAATCAAGATTCGTAATCCTAAATTGTTTAGAATTTGATCGTTGCTAATTTTATTAATTCCTGTCTAATTAGATTTTATAGTCAAAATGTTCTTTTAGCCAAAAGTTGATTTTTTTTTTCTGTTATAAATATGGGTGCTACTGCTTCTTTTCTGAAGTTCTTCTATATGACAGAAATTGCATCTTTCCCCTGTGGATAAATTATCTTTTGGGTATTTGAATCCTTTCAGGTATGCATTATCGGTGTGTGGGGTACTGGAGAAGTTGGGAAAACAACATTGATAAGTAATCTGAACAATGAGCTCCAAAAGACGGATGTGTCAGGTCCTAAACTGTCTTTTGGTGTTGTGGTATGGGTTACCGTGCCCAAACCACCAATAGACATAAGAAATGTTCGAGCACAAATTGCTAGCAGATTAAACCTAAAGGTAGATAATGAGGGAAGTGTTGTGGTAACTTTTGTGCCCTGTCAATCCACAGTGAGAGCATAAGCAATCTATGTTAGGATTCTTAGCTTGAGAAGAGTTTTTATCGAATTCTATTGCATGTTTAGTAGGTGATTGACCCTCTTGAAGGTTATTGAGTAGGATGGAGGACCTGGTCCAGTGCATATTGTACTCTGCCTCCTTTTTAGTCTTGTGAAGTTCTTTTGGAAGATCTTCATTTCTTTTAGTTATGGAGTGTAAATTATTGCTTAGTTCCTTCAGTTTGTTCTAAAGAGAGGTTTTCTTTTTCAAGGTTGTCACTTTCTTCTCTCAGGGTTGCATAGTCTTCCATTATTAGCCCTTTCTCGGAGCTGGTTGACTGGTATGCGTCTATGAGAGTGTGCAGTAGAGATTCCAATTCCCTTTTAGAATAAGTGCTAAGATTTTCTTTAATATCGGAAAAACTCACCTTGTAGTGTTGGTCCTCTTCTTCATCATCCTCAGAATCTGTTCCAGCCATTAGTGCCTGGATTGTTTCATGAGTTCTGCAGGTGATTCTTTCCTCATCGGATTCCACTATGGCAACCAGTGGTAGAAAATTGTATTTGTCTGCTTGTTCTATTGCGAGCAATGATCGGTTTTTGTATTCTCCATCTTCAGACTATTCTTTTGATAAATTCCCCATTGCCGCAAAAGCTTTCTTCATTGAGATATCTGCTTCTTAATTTGTCATTCTTCTATTTGTGGGAATGAACTTATCATTGTTGATCTCCTTTCCCTTTTCTGATCCGTTCCTCTTACGTTCTAAAGCCCATAGTGGACAAAACTTAATGAAGTGATCTGGACTTCCACACTTGTGACAAACCTGGTCCTTTGAGTTGTCAGCTGCTTTATGAGAATTCCTTTTCTGAAAGGTTTGTCCCCTTTTCAGCATTCTAGAGAATCTTTTAGTCATTAGTGCAATGTTTTCATCCTCAAAGTCTTCGGGTGTTGTGGCTTTTAGAACCAGGTTCTTCTCTTTCCTTTTTCCTCCGATTTATTTGTCTTGATTTTTCTTGAGTTCATAGGTCATGAGGCTTCTAATAAGTTCATCCATAGCTAGGGTGTCTAGATCTCTTGCTTCAGTGATAGCTTCTACCTTGCTTTCCCATGACTTCGAAAGAACACTTCAGAGTTTTTGAACTACCTTTCCATTGGGAATTACTTCTCCCAATGAGTAGATCTCAATGATGATTGCAGTGAACCTGGTATGCATGTCTTGAATTGTTTCACCTTCTGCCATTCGAAACAGCTCATATTGTCTGTTAAGATTGTCAATTTTTGACTTTTTTACCTGAGTTTTTTCTTCATGAGCAGCTTGCAAAGTTTCCCAAATAGCATTTGCATCTTGACATGAGGAAATTCGATTATATTCATTAGGACGTATTCCACATATCAAAATCTATTTGGCTTTAGCATTGTTCTGAATGGCAAGTTTATCTGCTGCATTCCACTCTTTTCTCTCCTTAGGAACCTTAGTGATTCCATCGGCTATAGTCTTCATGGGTATAGTTGGTCCATCCAAGATAACTCCCCATAAATTCGGATTTTCTCCTATCAGATGATCCATCATGCGATTCTTTCACCATCCATAGTATTTTCCGTTAAACAGCGGTGGACGTGTTTGGGACGCTCCTTCTTGTAGTGTGGGTGGTGCAACCATTTATCCTTTTCAAGATGTAAGTCTTTTACTGAAAATGCTTGTTCTGATACCAATTGATGAAACCTTGCCCTGTTGTACAAGAACCTGGTTCTTGAACGTCTTGCCTACTTAAACTTTGCAGCACAATAAAACACAAAATTTATTGTGAAAACCTTCCTCTCTCAAGGAAGGAAAAACTTCACCTTTGTTTTATTACTCAATTCAAGGTTACAACTCAATAATCAACAAATCGACTCTAAACTCTACTCTTTATTGATTAGCTATAATCGAAGACTCTACCCTTCAAGAATCCAAACCCAATTCTTGAATCTACTCTCACAACTCTCCAAGAAGCCAAACCCACTTCTTGTTACAACTCTCGCAACTCTACAAGAAGACAAACCTACTTCTTGAATCAATTCTACACAAAATAAATCCTAACTCTAGAACTTCTTTTCTTCAACTTTCTCGAACACTCGAATTTGCCTCTGCTTGTGAAAACTCTCTCTTGATTGTAGTTTTACGGACACCTTCTTCTATCTTAGAATTGCCCCTTTTATAGAGTTTGATAAAACCCTAGCAGAGTCCTATAAGGAAAGAAATTAGTTTTATTTATTTTCTCTTGGAAAACAAATTCAAACTTAATTCCTTGTCCAAACAGGATTTGTTTTCCTTGTTTGCCTAGGAGACTTAATAGTCTTTATTTTATTCTTCTTTCCGTGTTTGCCTAGGAAAACAACTCGTTTGATTTACTCTTCTTTTCCTTGTACGATCGTGATTTGCTGCTTGGTGTATGGACTCGTTGCTGTTCTCATTAATCTGCATGAGTTAGGAGACTCTTATTGATACTGCTTTATGTGAGCCTGTTTGTGTGAACCTGGTTCGTGTGCAATCATCATCAAAAGTATTTGAAGGAGATTCGTCAAATCAACATTAATTTTCCATGTTTTGTTCTTATGACTAAAGAAGGAAAACGATAACCATAATTTGAAATATGAGAGAGCCTATTACACATTTGTGACAGAGGTTTCTCGTATTGTAAAAGGTTCTATGGTAAAAAACTGAAAACTTAGTCGATAAGGGTAGAGGGGTGAGCACATTATCTCGTGCACCATAGCACTCGAGGATTTCTTGGTTATAGGAAAAAACTCTCAGTCGATGTTCTTATAATTATTTGAGCCCTGCTACACACGAAAGGTCAAAATTTAAGTGGACAAGTGTAGAGGAGTGTGCTATCCATTGAGTTTTGGACCATGTGCCACAGATGCTTGAGGATTTCTCGGTTGTTTAAAAAAAAAAACTTTTTCACTGTATACTTAATTAGAACAGATGTTAAGATCAGAGACAATATTAAACAAGTATTAGGAATTTAGGACATAGGATTTTCTTTTGCTTTTCTGTAATAAGATCAAGAAAAAAAGCAAAAGTTTTAGGTCTGTTGAGATAGTGAATCAAAGAGTGCGCCACCCGGAATCGGGCTTGACACTCTAAGGAGAAGCTTTAGGTCTTGTGGAAATAAGAGTTCATAAGGTGCACTAAGAACTCGGGCTTGAAGTCGAGAGCTAATAGTTGTTGGTCGTGACTATTATCAAAAAGCTCATGTTCTGGACTTAAAACCTAAAGTGAAAGAGCAGCAAGGAATCAAGTAATCTCCCTACACCAAGTTCATATGATTGTAAAAAAGCCATTAACTTTATCATTACATGCAACATATCCATTGCGGAAAATGACCATATGATATTAGTCATTATATTAACTTATTTGCACAGTTTAATTTTCCGATGAAGGGGGTTTAATTAAACCACCTTTAGCACACTTAATAGATTCGTCTGATATGATACACCTTTTGTTCTGTAATAGAACAAAAGAATAAAGACAATTATGTTCATGAAGTTAAGAATGGATCAAACAGATTCTTGTGTTACTACAGTAAAACAAAAATGGGAAAAGTCATTACTCCTTGTCTCAAGAATAAAGTATTGCTGGGGACATTCCATTTCTTCTTTTCGTTCCTATATATTTGCTTTGTCGATGATTAAAGTAATTGTATTTGCCTTCGATTTTACTGATTCTATCTGCCTTCTTTTCTACTTTTTCTTTTACCATCTCTCAAAATTCTGCTATAAATAATGAAGAAACCGTCAGTTTAATTGATCATCTTTTGCATTCTGATCAGAAATATTTTTATTCTTCTTAATTTACCTCAAGAATTGTTCAATGGATATAATCTTTAATGTTGTAGGTGGCTTTGTTGTTGAGGTGGGAAAGTTTGTATCTAAATGCATTTATCCTAAGATTGAAAATATTGTCCGCTTCTCGTCAAAAATTGAAAATCTAAGGGAGGAAATGGAGAAGCTAACAAAGTTTAGAGATGATATCAAAGGAAAGGTGGAAAGAACTGAGGAAGAAGGCTATAAACCAAAGCCAGACGTTCTCAAGTGGATCGAAGATGTTGGCGAGCTGCAGAAAGAATGGGAAGAGATGCAAGAAAGCATTGCAACGGCTAAGATGCTTGCGTATAAATGCTGTCCAAAATGCAGCCTTCGCTTGGAAATCTCCACTGAAGCACAGAACATCCGAGATCAACTTCGCAGGCTTATAGAGGTCGGAGAAAACTTTGGATCAAATTTGGTGGTAGAAAATTACCGGATGGCAAAAGTTGAGTTCATCCCGGGACCATCAATAGAAGGCCAGTCAGTAGCAACAAAAAATCTCAACAAAATCCTACGACTACTAGAAGATGATAAGGTAACGTTGGAACTACTTCAAGTTTTAATTCTAAGTATTTTATGATTTGATAGTTGCTTATTTCATTAATTCCTATCTAATTAGATTTTATAGACAAAATGGTTTTTAGTCAAAAGTAGGTTTTCTTTCTATATTATAAATATTGTTAGGACAATAAAAATTAGGTGTCATGCGGAAGCTAGCAATGCAAACTTCGAAAGACCGTGAGTAAGAAGACAAACGAGAAATATACCAAAAGACACAAAGATTTAACGTGGTTCGGTCAATCGACTTACGTCTACAAAGGAGATGAGCAATTTACAATATAAACATGAGAGTACAAAATATAGAGAGAAATAACCTCGACCAATTCACTCGAAAGGTTCACACAAGTGATTACATATCACTTGTGTTCCACAAATTCTCCCCCTAACCAAAACTCTCAAAACCCCTAGGACTAAATTGTGAATGTTGATTAAATTAGAAGGAACATGCCTCTATTTATAAATTCCTAAACCTTTTCCTACTAGAAAAGGACTAGCCAAATATGGAGATTTTATATTTTCCTTCTACGAAAAGGAAAACCTATTTATGGTAACAAACTCAGGGCAAATAATACCCAACAAATATGTGTGCTACTACCTCTTTTCTTACGGAGGATAAGTGGAGATTAGTTTCACAACTCATTTATTATTCAAGTCGTGATCAGAATTCGGTGTCTTAACTTGACCGAGCGAACCAACTTGACTGTACTTTAAAATTTAATTAGTAATTAATAGATTTTCCAACATAATTAAGCTACTAATCTGAATCAAGAGAAAATAATTACAAATTTTTAACTTGATTAGTACTTATAGTAGACTTCAACCATAATTAAGATAAATTCGTGAGGAAGTGATATCTCTTTAGGATCTACTCTAACATTTTAAAATACTAATTTGAACTAAAAGAAATTACAGACTTACAACAATCAGAAGTTTATATAAAAATCAAACTTAAGAGGCGTC
Organism: Solanum appendiculatum; assembly: GCA_018342035.1. Lineage (NCBI taxonomy): Eukaryota > Viridiplantae > Streptophyta > Magnoliopsida > Solanales > Solanaceae > Solanum > Solanum appendiculatum. The sequence continues at coordinate 6,117 of JAGDQO010000795.1, forward strand.
ATAAAGATACATAAGAAAGAAAGAGATAACACAGTACACATATCATTATGACTTTAATCATTAAAAAATAGAAGAAAAAATAAAATCAATACATAATTGTCTAAGCTCTTGTCGATATCCACCTCACAAGCTTATCACTATTCAAGATCTTTCTTCTTCTTTTTCAAGTCAAACAAAAGCAGAGAGACATCACTCTTGTTGATATCCACTTCACAAGTCTATCACTATTCAAAAGTTTTCTTCATATAAAAATTAAACTTTAAGAGGCATCATAGAAATGCATAAGAAAAAAAAGAGAAAAGAAAGAAAGAAATAGTACAATACACATATCATTATGAATTTAACTATTAAAAAATAGAAGGAAAAAATAAAATCAATACACAATTATCTAAGCTCTTGTCGATATCCACTTCACAAGCCTATCACTATTTAAGAGCTTTTTTCTTCTTTTTCAAGCCAAATAAAAGAATGAATATAATACTATAGTGAAAATGAAGAGTAATTTTGGATAAAATCTCATGAAACAAAAAATATGAATTTATATAGAAAACAATGGAGAATACCCTAAGGTATCTTAACTTTTATATTTAATATTTAAGGGTTATGAATATAAAAGGTTAAAAATTATAAGAACTATAAATATTATTAAGAGTAGAAATTAAATAGATAAGTTATGAAAACAAATAAACAGACAAATAAAAAAGAGATAAATATAGAATATCAATGGCATTGATTGATATACTAAGTGAACTTAAAGAAAATAGATAACAGCCGATGGCTGGGCATTATCAGGCACTAAATCTCAAATTAAATGGATAAACGATTTATTTTTATTATTCAATTGTATTAAATCAATTAAAGGAGAAAATACACAAACTATCCATTTTAAGTGTACCTATTTTTATGATTCTTTTAAAACATGAAATAAGGAAAATATTCAAAAATCTAAGAAAATAGACAAATATGAATACTGGTTATATATATGCACAAATAAAAATTAAATTAAAAATTATAAAGATTAGAGGTAAAGGAATATTTAAATGCACATTATATCTAATAATGAAGATATATTATAGTGGGAGGTGAAAAGTTGAGTAACTGAATGTAAAGATTTTTTGAGTTATTAAAAATAAAATAAGTAATTAAATAAAGGAAAATTGTCAAAAAAAAAGAAGATAAATATGAATGAAGGCCATAGAGAGGTGTCACATCACCTTGTATATGTTCCTTCTTTATATATACTAATTTTTGGGCACGCGCCTTGTCCGTGTACCCCATGTCAATTAAGTACACAATTTTTAAGAATTACCTAAATATTAGTATTAAGCAACATGTTTGAGTTATAAAGTATAAAGTAAAGGAGAAGTGCAAGTTCTTAAAGTGATATCTTAATCCTACTTGGCAGTTCAATAAAGGAAGAAACACTTCTCCAAGGAAATCCTTGGATGTCTTCCTGTGATTTCTAATTTTACCTTTAATTGTCAAAGTTACTGATGTGATAAAAATAACATTATTAGAGAAGAGTGGAAAAATAGAAACATATATTTATATTATCTTCTAAGAATAAAATCATTTGAACAAACTTTATACTATTTTTGATATTATATCAAATGAAAAGGATGAATAAATTACAATACATAAAATGTTTTGACCCTATGGAAAATAAATAAGTAAATTTTTATGCTAACCTTTTTCTTCCAACAAAGAAAAGCCATTAAAATAGTTGAATTCGGGAGCATCACTATTAGCGTTACTTAATTTGTTATGTACACATATTGTAATTTACTTATTCTTGTGTACCACTTATGTAATACTTAGGTAATATTTGTCAATATATAATATTCTCTACCTCCACATTGGGGGTTAGGTTTTCCACTCTAACATGGTATCAGCCTAATCTCTCAAATTTCTCTTCCTGGTGCCGCCGCCCCGTCTCTTCTTCTTCTTTCTCCTTCGTTTTTCCCTCTCCCGTCCCACTCAATGGCTGCCTCCTCCACCAGCGACGCCACCCTTCCCATTGCTACTGTTTTGCACATGCTCACGATTAAGCTCTCCTCCACCAATTATCTCTATTGGAAAAATCAGATGCTGCCCCTACTTTCTTATCAACGCTTATTGGATCATGTTGATGGGTCCTCCATAGCTCCTCCATAGCTCCTCCATCGTCCCTTCTTACGGATGGCAAAGAGGTTCTAAATCCTCTTTATGATGCTTGGCTTGCCTCTGACCAACGGGCTGTCATCATCCTTAATTCTTCCCTTACGGAAGAGGCGGTCTCTGAAATTTTGGGTCTAACAACAGCCCGCCAAATCTGGGTTGCGCTCGAATCTGCCTATAGCAATTCTTTCGTTGAACGCGTTCATAATCTGCGCGATCAACTTCGTCAATTGGTCAAAGGTTCCTTATATGTTGCTGAATTTGGTCGTCAATTTAAATCCATTTGTGATCAGTTGGCTGCCATTGGTCAGCCTGTTGATGATATCGATAAACTTCATTGGTTTTTATGCGGCTTAGGAGCCTCATTTGAGACTTTCTCCACTGCCATTCGTGCCACCAAACCAGCGCCTACCTTTCGCGACTTACTCTCACAGGCGGAGAGTCATGAACTTTTCCTCAAGTCCCTTCATGGTGCATCATCCTCACCGCCTGCTGCCTTCACTGCCTAGTCGCATCGGCAGTCCCCTCCCGTCAGTGGCCGTGGTCGTTCTAACAGAGGCGGTGGTGGTTCGGGTGGTCGCGATCGTGGCCGCAGAACCCCTCACTGCCAATTATGTCGTACAGATGGCCACTATGCCAGTGCTTGTCCTACTCTTGCTACCTTTGCCGCTCAAGCTGCCTCTCGTGACGCAAACTTGGCTCAAGCGTTTAATGCCCAATGTCATGTCACTACTTCTGCCCCTGATTGGTATGTTGATTCTGGGGCCACTGATCACATGACTTCGTCTTCACCAAGTGTTCCTTATGCTTCTCCATACTCCGGCAATGCTAACGTGACATTTGGAAATGGTACTGCTCTTCCTATCACTCATACGGGTTCATCTACTGTTTCTAATAATCTGCACTTGCTTGATGTTCTGGTTGTTCCACATCTTGCCAAGAATCTTTTGTCCATTAGTAAACTAACACATGATAATCCGGTGGATGTTTTGTTCTCTAAATAGTTTTTTCAGATTCAGGACAGAAAAACGAAACAGGTTCTAACTCGAGGCAAATGTGAGAATGGGCTATATGTTTTGCATAATGAGCATCAAGCTTTGGCGGCTACTACAAATTCAAGTTTGAAGGCATCTTATGAACTTTGGCATAGTCGGTTAGGGCATGTTGCCTTTGATACTGTTTTACTTTTGCATAAGTTAGGTTGTTTGTCTGTTACTTCTATTTTACCAAAACCGGTCATTTGCTCTTCTTGTCAACTCTCTAAAGGACACCGTTTGTCATTTGATTTAAATAATAAACGATCTTTGCATCCTTTGGACTTGATACATTGTGATTTGTAGGGCCCTGCGCCTATTACATCTACTGATAACTATAGGTATTATGTGGCTTTTGTTGATGACTACTCTCGCTTCACTTGGTTTTATCCTCTCCAAACCAAGTCTGGATTTGCCGCTGTTTTGTCTGTTTTCATGAAGTTTGTGCAAACTCAATTCTCTCGGAAAATTAAGGTTTTTCAAAGTGATGGAGGCACAGAGTTTGTTAATCATACTGCTCGTCGACTATTTGAAGAAAATGGCACTTTTCACAGGTTATCTTGTCCGTATACGCCCCAGCAAAACGGCAGGGTTGAGAGAAAACACCGTCACATCGTGGAAACTGGTTTGGCCATGCTTTTTAATGCAAATGCTCCTACCTCTTATTGGGTAGATGCGTTCAGCTCCGCTGTTTACATCATCAATCGTCTACCTTCAAAGGTTTTAAACAACAAGTCTCCTTTTGAACTCTTGTTTTCTGAGAAGCCCAATTATCATACCTTCAAGGTTTATGGCTGCCGAGTATTTCCATATCTTCGAGACTATACAAATCACAAGTTATCTCCAAGAAGTCTTCCGTGCATCTTTATCGGTTATAGCTCTCAATACAAAGGTTATCGGTGTCTTGATCCGGCAACGTCTCGCATTTATGTTACTCGCCATGCTCGTTTTGATGAATACTCTTTACCCTTTTCGGGCGTTACTTCATCAAAGGACTTAAACTCTTTGCAACTCTCAACCTTTTTGGAGTTTTTTTCTATGCCGGCAGAATCATCCGCGGTCACTGGTCCTTCGTCTCCGCCAGCCTCACCGCATTTCCCTTCCCTGTGTCCTCCTTGTTTGGATGGATTTCACAGTGATACCCCAGCAGTATCCCAGCCATTACATGCTGCTCCGTCTGATGTTTCACCTACTGCAGTGCCACCAGTCCTTGTTCCTTCCGCACCGTCTCGGGTCTGCAGTCCTTCGCAACAACCTGCTGCCTCATCTCCGCTGCCTATGTCTGCCGATTTGGGTGATTCCTTGGCTCCAACTCAGCTTCCTGCATCAGTGTCCACTCCAGCAGTTCATCCCATGGTAACTCGGTCCAAGGCGGGCATTTTTAAACCTTCCACTCGTCATCAAGCCAACTTAGCTCATCTTGAAACTCATCGCCTCTTTACCGCTTTATTTGCTTCTTCTGAACCAAGAGGGTTCAAGTCGGCTGCTAAGAACCCACAGTGGATGGCTGCAATGCATGAGGAAATGTCAGCTCTAACTCAAAATGCTACGTGGACCTTGGTGCCTCGTCTAAAATCCAGTAATGTTGTTGGTTCCAAATGGGTTTTTCGCACTAAGTACAACTCAGACGGGTCTGTTGAACGTTTCAAAGCGAGACTGGTGGCTCAAGGCTTCACTCAAATCCATGGCTTAGATTATTCCCACACTTTTAGTCCGGTGGTTAAGGCTTCTACGGTACGAATTGTCTTATCTCTTGCCGTCATTAACAATTGGAAGCTTCATCAGCTTGATGTCAAAAATGCCTTCTTGCATGGTCATCTGAATAAAGTTGTTCATATGGAACAACCACCTGGCTTTGCAGACTCTCGGTTTCCTGATCATGTGTGTCGCTTGAACAAAGCGTTGTACGGCCTCAAGCAGGCTCCGCGTGCTTGGTTTCAGCGCTTAAGTTCCTTCCTTCTCAACAATGGTTTTACGTGCAGTCGCTCAGATACATCTCTGTTTGTTTTCAAAAGTTCCTCCTGCATTATGTACCTGCTCGTCTATGTTGATGATTTAATCCTAACTGGAAACCGAACTGCCCTCATGGTTGCGTTTATCTCTCGTCTAAACCAGGAGTTTGCTATTAAAGATCTTGGAGCTCTAAATTACTTTCTTGGTCTTGAAGTGACCTACACTGATAATGGGTTATTTCTCAGCCAATCCAAGTATGCTCGTGATATCCTTGAACGTGCAGCTTTACTTGATTCTAAGCCAGTTCACACTCCCTTAGCTCCTCATGAGTCCTTCATCACCGCTGGTGATCCTTTTCAAGATCCAACTCATTATCGGTCTCTAGTCGGCGCATTGCAGTACCTTACTATTACTCGTCCGGATCTGTCATATGCAGTGAATCAGGTTAGTCAGTTCTTACAGACACCGACTGTTTTTCATTTCCAGTGTGTCAAGCGAATACTTCGGTATGTCAAAGGCACACTTGCCTATGGCCTGTTGTTCACCAAGCCGCATGATGTCTCCATTCTTGGTTACTCGGATACTGATTGGGCCAGATGTCTCGAAACTCGCCGATCTACTTATGGCTACTCTATTTTTCTTGGTGGAAACTTAGTATCCTGGAGTGCCAAGAAACAACCAACTGTCTCCCGCTCCAGTTGTGAATCGGAGTATCGAGCCATAGCGAATACTGCGACTGAAATTGTATGGATCACTCACTTGCTTCGGGAGCTCCATGCCTTGCCTCCTGATCGCCCCACGCTGTTATGTGACAATCGAAGTGCGCTCTTTCTCACACTGAATCCTGTGTCTCATAAGAGGGCGAAACACATTGATCTGGACTATCACTTCATTCGGGAGCTTGTGTCATCTGGTAAACTCTACACTAAGTTTGTCCCGACCACGCTTCAGGTGGCTGACATCTTCACCAAGAGCCTTCCTAGGCCTCAGTTTGAATATTTCCGCGAAATGCTTGGTCTTCGTCCGCCACCGTTTCGCTTGAAGGGGGTATTAGCGTTACTTAATTTGTTATGTACACATATTGTAATTTACTTATTCTTGTGTACCACTTATGTAATACTTAGGTAATATTTTTCAATATATAATATTCTCTACCTCCACATTGGGGGTTAGGTTTTCCACTCTAACAATCACCACATGAAATGAGATTTTCTAAAAGCATGGCACTCTTGTTCACCTCCTTCTTATTTGTACTCATCCAAACTTATAAACGTTATGTGTATAATGTTAGGATTGAAATAATTAGGTGTCATGCGAAGCTAGCAAAGAAAACCTCCAAAGACCATGAATAAGAAGACAAACGAGAAATATACCAAAAGACACAAAGATTTAGCGTAGTTCGGTCAATCAACCTACATCTAAAAAGGAGATGAGAAATTCACTGTATAAACACGAGAGTACAAAATATAGAGAGAAATAACCTCACCCAATTCACTCTGAATACAAAGAGATTCACACAAGTGTTAATGTATCACTTGTGTCCCACAAATTCTCCCCCTAACCAAAACTCTCAAAGCCCTTAGGACTACATTGTAAATGCTGATTAGGTTAGAAGGAACAAGCCTCTATTTATATATAGTCCCAAACCTTTTCCTACAAGAAAAGGACTAGCCAATCCTAAAACTTTTTCTAAAAGGAAAATCTATTTATGGTAAGAATCTCAGGAAAAATAATACCCAACAAATCTCCACATTGGCCTGAATTTATGGAAAAATAAATTTGTCCACCTTCTTCACATAATCTTCAACAGCTTGCATCTCCTCTTCATAATCTCCTTTATTAAATCTATGTCTTGACACAGAGAATCTCTCTAAAACAATTTCTCCAGCAAAAATCTTCACTACTGTCAAAAAGGTTGCGGTTAGAACTACACCCGCCAAGATGAACACCCGTCTCTAACCTGGCTCCATCATTGAACCTAGATCATCATTGAACCTTTGAAGCTGAACCATTCAACCTAGCTCCATCATTGAACCATCAAACCTGACTCTGATACCACTTGTTAGGATCGAAATAATTAGGTGTCATGCGAAGCTAGCAAAGCAAACCTCAAAAGATCGTGAGTAAGAAGACAAACGAGAAATATACCAAAAGAAACAAAGATTTAACGTGGTTCGGTCAATCAACCTACATCCACAAAGGAGATGATCGATTCACTATATAAACATGAGAGTACAAAATATAGAGAGAAAAAACCTCACCCAATTCACTCGAAACACAAAGAGGTTCACACAAGTGATAACGTATCACTTGTTTCCCACAAATTCTCCCTGCTAACCAAAACTCTCAAAACCCCTAGGATTACATTGTGAATGCTGATTAAGTTAGAAGGAACAAGTCTCTATTTATAGAGTCCCAAACCTTTTCCTACAAGAAAAATAACTAGTCAATCCTAAAACTTTTCCTAAAAGGAAAACCTATTTATGGTAAGAAACTCAGGGCAAATAATGCCCAACATATAAAAATAGTAGTCTTTTCATGTGCTTTCAACATTAAATAAGCTGAACTTGTCAGCCAAACGTTGAATATATGAATTTCAGATAGAGTACATAATGAAAAGTAATGACAAGGGTTAATTGCATTGTTACACTGTTCATTATTTATTATTAATAATTTAGTTACGTTTTTGTACAATTAGCTAGTGAATTTGGTTTATGCTAATTAAATCATTAAATACGACTCTCAAATTTTCTACCTCGTTGGGTAATAAAGACAGTTTTAATGTGTATCATTTAAATATTGAATAAGGTATAATTTACCATATATATACTGTGTGTGAGAGAGATTTGATGAAGAATATGATAAGTTTAAATTGTTGGAAGCTAAAAGTGAAGAAAATAAATACATGACATAAAATATTGAACTTGTAACTAAAAGTTCATAGAATTTGTAGAGGTTCATAGGTAGATGAAAGGTCTTTCCAATTAAGATTTTTTTTTTTTTAATAAAAGAATAAAATGATAATAATCTTTTAAAGGGTAATTTAGTAATTCAATTTTTGACTTAGGCTCTTTCCACTTTTAGTAATATATATAATATATATATATATATATATGAACGGGTCACTGGGTCACTTTGTTACTTACTGATGAATATGGTAATTTTATGATTCTTTAACTTGCAATTAAGTTAGGAGGTGAAAAGGTTGTGAAAATATTTTGATTAATTAATATTTAACTTACTATTAGATATTTTATAATATTTTAAATTAGGATTGGGGTAAAATGGTATTTCAACTTTTAAGTTTGTGGCTTCCCACTTTTAGTATAGCTAGTTTCTGGACACGTGTGTTGCGTGTGTGTCCCATGCAATATTTTATAAATTCGTTAGGACGATTAAAATTCAATGAAAACATGGGTGTAATGAGTACTAAAATGCAACAATCTCAAATAAATATATAATATGATATGATATGATATGATATATAGATTTTTACGGGTATTTGAATCCTTTCAGGTATGCATCATCGGTGTGTGGGGTCCAGGAGGAGTTGGGAAAACAACACTTGTAAATAATGTGAACAATGAGCTCCTAAAAATGGATGTGTCACGTTCTAAACTGTCATTTGGTGTTGTGATATGGGTTACAGTGCCTAAACCGCCAATAGACATAAGAAAGGTTCAAGCACAAATTGCTGACAGATTAAACGTAAAGGTAAATAATGAGGCAAGTGTAGAAAGCAATTCCAGCAAAATCCACCAAAGGCTCAAGCAGGAAAAGAGTTTCCTTGTCATACTAGATGATGTTTGGGAAGCTATAAATTTGGATCATGTAGGTGTGCCCCAACCTGAAAATCCCGCAAGAAGCAAGGTCATTATTACTTCTCGTTTTTTGGATGTTTGTAGGCAAATGAAAATAGACACCGAGATGAAGGTTTACACATTGGATGAGGATGAATCATGGCAGTTGTTTGTCAAAAATGCGGGAAATGTTGCCAACCTGGAGAATATTCAACCATTAGCAAAGAAGATTGCAAGAGAGTGTGGTGGTTTACCTTTAGCAATCACTGTTATTGGAACATCTATGAGAGGGAGGTCTAGGGTCGAGCTCTGGGAATATGCTTTGAAATCACTTAGAATGTCCGAACCTCATAATAAAGATGTTAAAGATAAGGTCTACAAGGTCATCAAGTGGAGTTTTGATTCTTTAGAATCTCAGGATATTGAATTATCCTCAAAGGATAGAAGCAAACATGTGAACAAAAGGAGAGTTGACATTCAAAGTTGCTTCTTGTATTGCTCCTTATATCCGGCGACTATTTCCACAGATGATCTCATACGTTGCTGGTGGGCAGAGGGGTTCCTTGGTGAACATGACACATATGAAGAAACCTACAACAGGGGAATCACAATGGTTGAAAGTCTAAAAGATGCCTGCTTGCTAGAAGAAACCCATGAGGAGGATTATGTGAAGATGCATGATGTGGTTCGTGACGTTGCTAAATGGATAGATAGTTCCTTTGGGTTATCTTTCATAAGCAAAGAAACTCAACCTCCACCTGTTAACTTGACGGTGTTAGCAAAGACAACAACTTTACTATTGCAAGATAATGACCGCCTTTTGGAAATTCCCGATGAATTCTTTTTGGCATTTCCAGCCTTGAGAGTTCTGAACCTGAGTGGATCTGGTATTAGAGCACTGCCTTGTTCCATCAATAATTTATGTCAACTTCGTGCTCTAATACTACAAAATTGCTTCTTGAAAGAGTTACCAGCTATTGGTAATCTTGGCAATTTGCAGTTGCTCGATTGTGATAATACATGGTTACGTTGTCTGCCGCAAGGAATGGATAAGTTGACAAATCTGAGAATATTAAATATGCCTGTAATAGAATTTGAGGAGAGCATCGACCAAGGATTTTTCCTCAGATTGCCTAGGATTGAAATGCTAAATATGCGGTCGAGTATTTTGTTGCCCAGGATTGGAAGGTTCAATTATATGGGGATGAATAATTTGTTGCCTAGGATTAAAAGGTTATTGTTGACAGGGAGGAGCTGGGTAACTGTGGTTGAACCTACGGCTTTTGATGAGATATTGTCTCTACACAATCTGACATCTCTTTTTATTAGATTGGATAGCTCATCAAATTTCAATAGAGACCACACCTGGATGTCTAGATTGAAAAGTTTTCACATTGAAATTGGGGAAATTTCAAGGTCAGTACCATTCAAAAAGTCACCAAAGATAATAAGCGTCTCCCATTGTGAAACTTTCAGTAACGGAGAGCTCTTAGGCATGTTGCAGTTTGCTTCAGATTTGCACTTGGAAAAATGTGCGGGTTTCAGGAAGTTCATTGCGAACAACAGTTTTGATGGATTAAAATCACTCTTCTTAGCTGGATGTTCTTGTGATTTCAGACCAGCGGAAGAAGGAAATGGACAGTTTGACCCTTTGCCAAATCTGGAATATCTCACTCTCATAGCAGTATATAATTTGAAGAGTGTTTCTGATTTCGGTTCACTGCTGGGTCTAAAATTTTCTAAATTACACCAACTGGAAGTATTCTTTTGTCATAGTTTAACATGTCTTTTCAATGATGGTGGCGCTTTTTCTGTACCCAAGCAGTTGAAAGAATATACAGTTAGAGATTGTTCAGAGCTGGTAGAGTTGTTTGTGCAATGCAGCTCAAGTCAGACAACAGTTGTCAACTCAGAAATTCAGAAGTTAGTGTTGAAAGGCTTACCGAAACTAGAAGCGTTTGGGGAGCCACAGAGTATGTGGGAACACCTGGAGGAGCTTCAGGTGATCGAATGTAATGGACTAAGGAAGTTGCCTCTGTCTATTCAAACCTCCAAAAACATCAAAGATATAAAAGGATCATCAGAATGGTGGAGCCAATTGGAGTGGGATGACGACAACTTCAAGTCAAATTTAGAGCATTGCTTCCTACCATATACCAACTGATTGTAAAACTGAAACGATCAAAGACGTTGCAGTTGATTCCGCTGCATCTCAGGTGATGTTCCAATTAATTTTCAGTTTTCTCAATTGTCACTGGTATTAATATGATATGTTCGATATGATGGAAAATAATTTCTAGAAAAAATAAGTGGTATGACAAAAGTCATTTCCAGAATATATTTTTTGAAAAATGAATAATTACTTATTGAGAAATATTTTTAAATATTGTTAATAACACTAGCATAAGTGGTTTATCATTCAAATGTTAACAAGTGAATTGAGCTTGACTTTTTGTTGCTTCATACAGGGGACTAAATAAAGCAGAGGAAGGAAATTCCTGCACCAGAGAGAGAGACACAAAGTTAATCGGTCGAGTTTGTTGTGATGTCTTAAGTTTCTTCTGCCAATTACTGTTCTTGTTTTGTACTATTGTAGTTCCTTTTTCCGATAGTATTTTGATTGTACACTGAGTAATTTCTTGTTTCGATCGTGTTGTGCGATCATCTTTGTATATAATTTAAAGAGTGTTTCTGTTTAACATGTCTTTTTAACACTGGTGGAGCTCTTTCTGCTGTTTTAAAAAAAAACGTTTTCAATTTTGCAAAAGAGTGTGATGGTTTACCTTTAGCAATCACTGTTATTGAAACATCTATGATAGGGAAGAGGAGAGTTGAGCAATGGAAAGATGCTTTGAAATCACTTAAAATGTCCGAACCTCATAACATAGGTGTAGAAAAAAAGGTTTACAATGTCATCAAGTGGAGTTTTGATTCTTTAGAATCTCACAATATTGAATTATCCTCCGAGCAAAGAAGCAAACATGTGAACAAGAAGAGAAGTGACATTCAAAGTTGTTTCTTGTATTGCTCCTTATATCCAACGACTATTTCTATATGTAATCTCATACATTGCTCCTTATATCCCATTCAAATTTTACTGATTCTTGAGCTCTCTTACAATATCTTTATCATTATATCCCACATATCCATTGCGGAAAATGACAATATGATATTAGTCACTAACTTATTTGCACAGTGTAAATTTCCAATGTAGACTTAACAGATTCATCTGATATGATACAACTTTTGTTCTGTAGCAGAACAAAAGAAAAGAATAAAGACAATTATGTTCATGAGGTTAAGAATGAGATAAGACATTGCTCCACTCTTGTCTCAAGAATAAAGTATTGCATTCTTCTTTTCCTTCCTATATGTTTTGCTTTATTGATTAAAGTAATTGTATTTGCCTTCAATTTTACTAATTCTATTTACCTTCTTTTTTACTTTTTCTTTTTGCTCTCAAAATTCTGCTATAAATAATGAAGAAACACTCAGTTTATAAATTGATCATCTTTGAGAGAGCATCTTTTGCATTCTGATCAGAAATATTTTTATTTTTCTTAATTTACCTCAAGAATTGTTCAATGGATATACTCTTTAATGTTGTAGGTGGCTTTGTTGTTGAGGTGGGAAAGTTTGTATCTAAATGCATTTATCCTAAGATTGAAAATATGAGATAATATCTCAAATGGTTACTCAACTATGGATAATTTTCTCAGAAAGTCACTCAACTATGACTAGTTTTCTCAGAAAGTCACTCAACTTTGTTTTATAACTCCAAAGTCACTCAACTATGTGTAGTTATCTTAAAAAGTCACTTAAATATGAATAGTTATCTTATAAAGTCACTCAACTATTGGTATTTTCATAGAATGTCACCCAACCAATTTAAATAATTTTTTCATTAAATTTTGTTGACATGAAAATTTTATTTTTAGCTAAATTTTTAATAAATAAAAAAATTCTTATTGTAATCATTTTATTGATGTGTCCCACTAAAACTAAGTAATATATATAATACAACAAAATTTAATACTATAGTTAGTAAAACAAAATTATATCTTAAGTACCAATATAAATTATAAATACAAACACAAACAACTCAGTTACGTGTTTTATATAAGAAAATTAGCTTATAATTGGGTAATCAGTTAATTATGTCAACCTTTGAACAGTAGTGAGACAATAACAAAGATTCCAATGTTTCTTAATTATATATGAGAAAATTAGAGTAGCAAATTATGTCGTCATATTTGAGTGATTGCTTTAAATATTATTTTCAATGCATGTAAAATAAAAGGCCTTGATAAATATATATTTTTATATAATTTTAGTGGGGTGCATCAATAGAATGATTAAAATGGACACTTTTTTATTTTTAAAAATTTTCGTATAAAATAAAAAGCTCATGTCAATAAAATTTAATTAAAAAATTATTTAAATTAGTGGGATGACTTTTTATATGAAATATCAATAGTTAAGTGACTTTCTTAGATAACTATTCATAGTTGAGTGACTTTCTAAGATAACTACATATAGTTGAGTGACTTTTGAGTTATAAAACAAAATTAAATTAAATGACTTTCTGAAAAAACTACCCATAGTTGAGTCACTTTCTGAGAAAGTTATACAAAGTTGAGTGGCCATTTGAGATATTATCTCTTGAAAATATTGTCCGTTTCTCGTCAAAAATTGAAAATCTAAGGGAGGAAATGGAGAAGCTAACAAAGTTAAGAGATGATATCAAAGGAAAGGTGGAAATAGCTGAGGGAAAAGGCTATAAACCAAAGCCAGATGTTCTCAAGTGGATCGAAGATGTTTGCAAGCTGCAGAAAGAATGGGAAGATATGCAAGAAAGCATTGCAGAGGCTAAGACGCTTGTGTATAAATGCAGCCTTCGCTCGAAAGTCTCCACTCAAGCACGGAACATCCGAGATCAACTTCGCAGGCTTGTAGAGGCCAGAGAAAAGTTTGGGCCAAATTTGATGGTAGAAAATTACCGGATGAAAAAAGTTGAGTTCATCCCGGGACCATCAATAGAAGGCCTGTCAGTAGCAACAAAAAATCTCAACAAAATCCTACGACTACTAGAAGATGATAAGGTAACGTTGGAACTACTTCAAGTTTTAATTCTAAGTATTTTATGATTTGATAGTTGCTTATTTCATTAATTCCTATCTAATTAGATTTTATAGACAAAATGGTTTTTAGTCAAAAGTAGGTTTTCTTTCTACTATATTATAAATAGGCATAATACATAAACATGACCCTTAACTTGGTTTCAGTGGACAACTATGACCTCCAACTTTAGGTGTGCACAAGTAGGCACTTTAACTTGTATAAAATTGAACAAATAGACACACATGTCCTACATGGCATAATACACGTAGGACGCCACGTAGGACACAAAATTGCCATGTAGGTGCCATGTAAGACATGTGTGTCTATTTGTTCAATTTTATACAAGTTAAAGTGCCTACTTGTGCACACCCAAAGTTAAAGGTCATAGTTGCCAGTTGACGCCAAGTTAAGGGTCATGTTTATGTATTATGCCTTATAAATATACGTGTGCTACTACCTCTTTTCTTGAGGAGGTTAAGCGGAGATTAGTGTCACAACTCATTATGATCATAATTGGGTGCCTTAACTTGACCGAGCGAACTAACTTGATTGTGCTTTAATATCACATACCCCACATGCATTTAAAACAAGTTAGTTTTGGAAATGGGCATTCTACGTTTATCCCAAAATATTTCATGTAAATTTTATATTGCAAATGACATAATTTATCCCTTTTAAATCTATTGGTATTAACTAAAAAAACTTCATCATTTTTACCATAGAAAGTACATATATCTTCCTAATAGAAAGAATACATTCTTAATTATTAAATAACTATTGTACAAATACAATATTCAAATGAGGATACTAAAATACCACATGCTAGGCTAATGTATACAAAGCAACAAACCACAGTAAATTCTCAAAAATAATAACAACAAACAAGAAACATAAATAATACACAAAACAAATAAAAAGAGACAAGAGAAAAGAGCATAGAGATTTTCTCTTCTTCTTTTTTTCAACTGTTTTAAGTGTGTATAATATTGTGTCAAATGTCACTATTTATAGGATAGGATTGAGGAACACAAACAGTTGTCACGAATATGACATTAATCCATTTGAGATCATGGATGAGGATGAGAGGTGGGAGTAAAAAACCATAATGAATATAACTAGTGGGAGTTATATATATTTACATAGTGGAGAGTTAGTGACAATAAACTTTATGTAATGTATTTCACATTAATACAAATATTATATATAAAAAAGAGATAATGCATAATTACCCCTAGAACTATGATCAAAATCCTAGTGACACACCTTAACTTAACTAGGGTTCTATTACCCCCTAAACTATTTTAAAATGGAACAAATACACCCTAAAAGCTACGTGGAATAGAGACCCATGTGCACACTCTCCTGAAGGCAAGTGATAAGTGAAAAAATTGGACACATGTCCTTTTTTAATTGGTAACTTTATAATTAGTTAGTACACATAATTATTGATATTAAAACTCATATAAATTTAATTATTTTTATTTCTTTCTTTATAAGATATTTATTTTAATTTCTTCCTCACTTTAAACTTTTTACTTTTTTCTTTCATTAATATCTTATCTTTTCACTTTTAATTATTTTTAAAAAATTATGTGTATTTTTTTTTAAAAATAATTTTAAATTGTCCTTTAATTTTAACGTTTTAATTCTTTTTATGTTTTATTTTATTTTCTTTACTTATTTTGATATCCGTTCGAAATTAACTTATTTCAAATACAAGACATTTGGAATTAAATTTGAAATCAAATCAAAAGGAAAAACAAAGAAAATAAAAAGAGTAAATAAAATCAATAGAAAAATAAAAGAGAAAAAATAATGAATGAAGTTAAAAAAAATAATTTAAAAAGGTTTAAATACAAGGCAAAAAAAATTGATTTTTTTATGCGTATTAAGTTAATTTAAATACAAGATAAAGAAAAAAAAAGAAGATTTAAAAAAATAAAATAATTTTTTTTAAAAAAAATATTTACACATGTGGCAGGTGCGTGTTACACAAATACAACCAACTTACCTGGTTGAATGTGTCACTTCAGCACAAAAGGTGCACGAAAATATAGAAAAAATGAGTTCGGAGGGTGGGGGGTGGGGAGGGGGAGGGGTAATAGGACCCTAGTTAAGTTAAGGTGTGTCGCTGGGATTTCGGTCATAGTTCAGGAGATACTTATGCATTATCCCTCCCTATAAAAAAGAAAGAATATATATCTAAGTTTGTATGGTTTTTCTCTTTTTGTGAAGGGCAAACATAACCATTCATATTTTCAACTAGTGAAATTGTCTGCGCTACGCGCGGTGTTTATAAATTTATTTAGTTGATAAGAAATTGCAATTAAAATATAAAATTTAAGATATACATATGCAAAATATAAAAATCAACTCATAAACATATAAGCAAATATGCATATAAAAAAACAGGAACGTAAGTGTCACATAGTTCTCGAGGAAAAATCCTTTCATAGGAAAAAGAAGGTCTGACTTCCTATTTTTATAGAAGAAGAGACACATTTGGTCTCAAAAGAAGTAGAGAATTTTAGTGATTTTTAGTCCAAAAGAAGGCAATCTTAAAATCACAAGTAGCAATTAGGGGAAGATTTGAAACAGAAGAAAAGAATTACTTGTCATTTTTAAATAAAATCATAAAAAGTTAATATTATAGAAATCTATACAATAAAAAAGAAAATGGAACTCCAGAAATTGATATAACAACTAAATCAAAGTTGTGTTAACAGAAATAAGATGTATATTTAGTGATCACAATAATAATTTGCGCTTGTAGTTATTTTTTAAAAAATTATTCGATATTCAAAAGATATTCATTCATGAAATTATAGATATCCGTCCACGCATTAACTAATTTGTATTGCGAAATGCCTTTTAGAGAAGGAGATTGAATCAATATATCATGCTCCCACCATATCCTTAAAAAATTGTTTGATTTGCGGATAAAATTATTTCAAAATTATAAATCCTACCTAAACTTATATCTCAACTAAATAAACTATAATTTAATTTTAACTTTGATCCTAGATATTCTACCTTATTCGTGTACCAAACGAATGATTATAACAATTGTCAAATAAGAAAGGAGTGTGAGCTCCAAATTCTCCTCATTAAAACAAATTTACCATATAAAGGGGCATATTATAATTAAAACTAATTTATACTTACAGAGAAACATATTAAAACTGAAAAAGAAGAAAAACAAATCATAACTAACAAATTCATTAATTACAAAGGAAAAGATAAAAAAAAATGAAATGTATATAAATTTCTTTGTCACGCTAACTTCAGATGTTTATATATCTAAACAAAATGTTTAACTAATATGCTACTAAGCATAAGAACTACGTACTATAAATTTATTGAAAAGGAAAAAAGAACTATCATGAGAATAACGACTAAATATTTAGGTATGTAAATATGAATGATAGATTTCTATCTATAACCTTACTTCAAAAACTATCTTGAAATTACTTGTACTTGAATTGAAACAAAAACAAACCAAAATTATCTCAACCACATTTCATGTTTCTGGAAAAATTTCAAGTGTAAGAAAATAATCCACAAGTCCTATTTCACTAAAAAAAAATGTGTGCAAGTTTTGGTTTAATTTCTGATCTTTGAAGAGCTTCTTGGCCCCTTCTCCTCTTTTAAACATATCTCTCAGTTGATTCTTTTGTCAAATAATGATCAAAATCATTTTTCGTCGAACAAACTCATTCTTCCTTGATCGGAAATCGACTCGCTTAATAAAGATCTAAATTTTTTAGCTATATGTAGAATATTGTTATGAATTTGAGTTTTGAATAGTGACCTTGCAAATTTCTGATTTTCAATATATATATATATATATATACACAATTAAATAGTACTCACTCTTAATTAAAAAAAAAGGGACAATTAAATATTACTATTTAATACAATAAATCATTGCTAGTGGAAGACAAAATAAAACGGTAGAAGGCCAAAAGGCATGTCATAATTGGGTTGTTACAAAGAAGAAGGCAAGGAGCTGTTATGACTTATGATGTACCGCTTTAAATTAAGCAATGAATATGTGGTAATTACTTTCAATTAGATGGTAAAAATAGTTATTTGATATGAAAAATATAATAAAAAGGTCAAAAAAAAGAGGAGAAAATAGATAAATAGGTTTCTTGGCCTTAGAGAACGCCACATCAGCATGTTTAATATCCAGCTTTATATATAGATATAGATTGGAAGATGAACGAAATAAAAAATTTCATGAATTTACTCCAACATGAAATTAATATAAAGAATACATATTCAAGAGACTTTATGGTGGTTGATTCATGTATTAATATGATGATTTACTATTTAATATTTAATTTATTAAAAAATTTATAACATTTAAATTTAATAAAACCATAATCCAATTTTTGCCTAAAATTCTTCCCACTTTTAGTACTCTCCCTTTTTACTTGTTCAATTTTGAATTTTTACTTGTTATTTTTGACAAATCAAGAAAAGATAATGTTTTTTACCTACTATACCCTCAATTTATTTAGAGAGTTAATGTTTTTGAAAAAAGATAAAACTTCTTTAATGAGTAAATTGATTTTGAAATTCTATCAATTAATAGGGGTAAAATGGTCAACTCATTATGTCAATTATTATTTTCTTAATAGGTGTGTTAAGTCAAAAATGGACAAGTAAATAGGGACTGAGGAAGTATAATATGAGTTATGATGATAACTTGACCTTTTGATTTTTAAAAAACTCTATTCTAAACAATTCCTAAAATAATTTTAAAAAAATAGAAGATTTTTGTTTGTTGGCTTGTCTTGTTTAAATGGAATAGAAGCTCACTCTCTCAATGGAAGGGTAGAACATCAACACACTATTTGCCATGTTAACCTAAAATGTTCACTAGACGCATTTCTGTCAAGTTCAAGTGTCTATTTGGTCATTAACTAAGTTTTAAGATATATCTTAGAAAACATGTCAATTAAAAGAGTTATCTAGGTATTTGACGGATCTATCTATATGGAGCATATCTAGGAAATTATTTTCTTCATAATATTTGAACCTCTAATGGAGAATATATTATCGGTATACCTTTTAAGGGTAAAAAAGTCTATTAATTTTATATTAGTATTTTAGTATTTCAACTTTGAATTTTGAGACTTTCCACTTATACAATAGGCATAATACATAAACATGACTCTTAACTTGGCATCAGCTGGCAACTATGACCTTTAACTTTGGGTGTGCACAAGTAGACACTTTAACTTGTATGAAATTGAACAAATAGACGCATTCGTCTTACATGGCACCTACATGGCAATTTTGTGTCCTACGTGGCGTCCTACGTGTATTATGCCATGTAGGACATGTGTGTCTACTTGTTCAATTTTATACAAGTTAAAGTGCCTACTTGTTCACACCAAAAGTTAAAGGTCATAGTTGCCAGCTGACGCCAAGTTAAGGGTCATGTGTATGTATTATGCCTATACAATAATATGATGATGATAAAAATTTTAATATAGAATTAATAAGCCAATAAATAAGGAGGAAACAAAAGTAAAGGAAAGGAACGTTTTCAAGTTCTAAATGAAGGAGAATACGAATGTCGTCTATCATAATTGAATTCATTGAATTAAGTGTGAGCAATAAAGTAACATGACTACTCTTCCAAATACTTGTTCAATTCATTTCATACATAGAAAAATAATTAGTTGAATTTTTTTTATTTATGGGGCAAAAATAATATTATTTAATTAAATTTTAGTACATGAGTAAAATGATTTTCCAATTATAAAGATATGAGCTTCCCACTTTTAGTATAACTAGTCTCTGATGTCCTATATAAAAATGAATTATTTTATTTTTAAAAAATAAGCATAATATATCATTAAAAAAATATAAGAAATTTTAACCATTCATCTTTTTTATCTATTCAAGCTAAATAGATAAATAAAAACTTGATTTAGAAATTTTAGTGAAACATAAATAAAATCCAGTCCGGTGATGAATCTTCTTCCACCCCCAACCTCTAAAGAGTTATAAAGCAAGGTCTTTAAAAGTGTGCTAATGTTGAACCCGTTTACGTCCAGATCGAAGCATATGTTCATGACTAATCATAAGTGTGCGTATATAGCAACCTTCAAGGTTTAATGATAAAAACTCTTTCATACTCGGACTTAGAGGTTGTTTGACATTGTTGTTGGGAGGCCAAAGTCACTTATTTTGAGAAAAAATATTTTTTTTTGAAAAATTAAGTGTTTGGCAAATCAATAAAACTGTTTTTAAATGGAAGCAGAAGCAATTTTTCTGTTGTTGGGAAGTCTGCTTCTTAAAAAAACAGAAGCAGAAAGTTATTTTTTTCAAGACTAAAATATCGTTTTCATATATACATATTTACAAATATTCCCTTATTTAATTAATTAACATATCTAATAAGTTTGATTAAATTTTATTCAAGAATTTTATTTTTTATTTTTATATAATAAACTTTTTATTTTAGTTTAGTTTATATATTATTATTATTTTATATTTTATATATCATTTTAAGCATTATTTTGAAGAATTATAAAAAAGGTAACAACAATATTTTTGCAAAATTAGACAAAAGAAAAATAAATAACAATTAAAGATTTCAACCCTCCCAAAAAAGGTATAATATTGATTGGAAATTTGAATATGTAAATTTTAATTTAATAAAAACAAAAGTTTAATTAAAATTTTTATAATAATTATTTTAAATAGTTTCTCTATAAAACAATATTAATATTAAAAGTACATTCATATTTATCCTTTTTCATAATTTCACTCTTAAAAGCATTTTTTTAAAAAGATTAGTCAAACTTAATTTGCTTATGAAAAATACTTTTCAAATGAATTAGTCAAACACAAATTATTTTTTTTCAAAAATATTTTTCTGAAAAGTTATTTTAAAAAAATAGATAATGCATAAGTACCCCTTGACCTATGACCGGAATCCCAGCGACCTACCTTAACTTAACTAGGATCCTATTACCTCCTACACTATTTTAAAATGGAATAGATGCACCTTAAAAGCTGACGTGACAGAGAATGTGCACATTCTCTTGAAGGCTAGTGATGAGTGAAAAAATTGGACACGTGTCCTTTTTTAATTGGTAACTTTATAATTAGTTAGTGCACATAATTATTGATATTAAAACTTAGATATATTTGATTATTTTTATTTCTTTCTTTGTAAAATATTTATTTGGCGTAATACATAAACATGACCCTTAACTTGGCTTCAGTGGACAACTATACTCTCCAACTTTGAGTGTGCACAAGTAGGCACTTAAACTTGTATAAAATTGAACAAGTAGACACACGTGTCCTACATGGCATAATACACGTAGGAAGCCATGTAGGACACAAAATTGCCATGTAGGCATGTAGGATGAATGTGTCTATTTGTTCAATTTAAACATGACCCTTAACTTGGCTTCAGTGGACAACTATACTCTCCAACTTTGAGTGTGCACAAGTAGACACTTAAACTTGTATAAAATTGAACAAGTAGACACACGTGTCCTACATGGCATAATACACTTAGGAAGCCATGTAGGACACAAAATTAACATGTAGGCATGTAGGATGAATGTGTCTATTTGTTCAATTTTATTCAAGTTTAAGTGTCTACTTGTGCATGCCCAAAAGTTAAAGGTCATAGTTGCCAGCTGACGCCAAGTTAAATGTCATGTTTAATTTCTTCCTCACTTTGAACTTTTTATTTTTTTTCATTAATTTCCTATCTTTTCACTTTTAATTATTTTAAAAAAATTATGTCTATTTTTTTTAAAAAAATATAATTAAAAAGTGTCTTTTAATTTTAACGTTTTATTTGATTTTTTCACTAATTTTGATATCCATTCGAAATTAACTGATTTAAAATACAAGGCATTTGGAATCAAATTTGAAATCAAATCAAACGGAAAGACAAAAAAAAATAATAAGAGTAAATAAAATTAATAGAAAAATAAAAGAGAAAAGACAATGAATGAAGGTTAAAAAAAAGTTTAAATACAAGGCAATTTTTTTTAAAAAAATTATGTGTATCAACTATATTTAAATACAAGATAAAAAAATAAGAACATTTTAAAAAAATTTAAAATTTAAAAAAATTAACAATTTTTTTATAAAAAAAAACTTACACACGTTGCAGGCGCGTGTTGTACAAACACAATCAACTTACCTAGTTGAAGGTGCCACGCCAGCACAAAGGTGCACGAAAATACGCAAAAAAATGAATTCGGGGGAGGGGGAGGGGGGATAATAGGATCCTAGTTAAGTTAAGATGTGTCCCTGAGATTTCGGTCATAGTTTAGGGGTTATGCATTATCCCTTCAAAAGAAATGCTTCTAGAAATTATAAACAGTTTTTACCAGTAATGTCAAACAAACTCTTAATAATTGGATTCCTTAAACTTCCCGTTATTTGAAAAAATACGTTTCAACTTCTATATTAAAAGTGTAATGTTCAATCATTATTTTCAAAAGGAAAGAGAACAAATATTTAGGGAGATTTAATTAAGTTTTAAAAAATAACAGCTTTTGGTCATAGAGAAGTTATGTATATGGACAATGCATTAGATTTTATGTATTCTTTAAATTTTCATGAGCAGTAGTGGGACAAACTTAATTTATTATGAATTTTGTAATTAATATTAAAGAAGTCATTTATTTTGAAGGTTCAAATGATCGTCTAACTTTTAACGAGTATTATAATCATTTTAACTTTACATTTTTGGATGCTTATGAAAGTAGTTATAATTATCTGTCTCAAATAAAGCTTTCACGGTATTATCAAAACTTAACAAGTATTTAATAATTAAGTACAAAATGCCAAAGATTGTTTAATCTGTTTGTTTTTATTTGAAGTGAAGTGAATTCTATATTTGTTCTTGAAAACATATTAATGGCTGGTAATTGAAGAGATTCGACATTATTATCATAGTATTTAAATTTTAATAATTATTATGATATTTTTGGTCCTTTTATTATTTATTAAATAAAATGCCAGTTTACATTGCTCAGCAAAAAATAATTATGTAGTATAGTAGTGTTTGATGGAAGGGTAAAGCTGTCACTTAACTTTTGACACAAACACTTGCAAAAAAATTAAAACTGACAATTAATAGACACAAATTGTATTGGCATTTGCAATAATTACTGGGAAATAAAAGTGATTCCTTGTAAGAACTAAAATTAGTATAAACAAATTGTACTGGCATTTGCAATAATTACTGGAAAATGAAAGTGATTGTTAGCAAGAGAGAATACATTAAAGTGAAAATTAGATGACAATTAATAGACACAAATTGCTAATATGATAGGATTATTTAATAATTAATTAGCTATTTTATAACATTTTTATTAGTATAATGGTAATCCAATTTTGTATCGAAACTTTCCAGGACTTTTAGTAATATATGAATGAATGAATGATGATTTGATTATGTATTTATTGGCATAATTCCAAGCACTTCACTTAAAAGTGTTTCTCAAATTTTCGAAGTCTCTTTTATGCGCTCAATATTGTTGCATCTTTCACTTGTTGGTAAATTATTTTTTGGGGTATTTGAATCCTTTCAGGTATGCATCATCTGTGTGTGGGGTATAGGAGGAGTTGGGAAAACGACATTGGTGACGAATCTGAACAATGAAATATCCCGCAAGAAGCAAGGTCATTATAACTTCTCGTTCTTTGGAGGTTTGTAAGCAAATGAAAATAGACACCGAAATGAAGGTTTACACATTGAATGAGGATGAATCTTGGCAGTTGTTTGTCAAAAATGCGGGAGATGTTGCCAACCTGGAGCATATTCAACCATTAGCAAAGGATATTGCAAGAGAGTGTGGTGGTTTACCTTTAGCAATCACTGTTATTGGAACATCTATGAGAGGGAAGTCTAGGGTCGAGCTCTGGGAAGATGCTTTGAAATCACTAAGAATATCTGCACCTCATAACAAAGATGTACAAAAAAAGGTTTACATGGTCATCAAGTGGAGTTTTGATTCTTTAGAATCTCCGGATATTGAATTTTCTTCGGAGCAAAGAAGCAAACATGGGAACAAAAAGACAGGGGACATCCGAAGTTGTTTCTTGTATTGCTCCTTATATCCGGAAGCAATGTCAACAGATGATCTCATACATTCCTCGGTGAACATGACACATATGAAGAAGCTTATAACAGGGGAATCACAATGATTGAGAGTCTAAAAGATGCCTGCTTGCTAGAGGCCCACAAGATGGATTATGTGAAGATGCATGATGTGGTTCGTGATGTTGCTAAATGGATAGATAATTCCTTTGGGTTAACTGACATTTCACAAATTGAAGTGTCAGCTTCTGTCAAGAGAATATCTTTCGTAAGCAAAAAAATTCAACTAACTGATAACCTCACGAAATGCCCAGAGACAACAACTTTACTATTGCAAAATGGGATATTCCCCGTGAATTCTTTTTGTCATTTCCATCCCTAAGAGTTGTGAATCTGAGTCAAACTGGTATTAGTGCACTGCCTTGTTCCATCAATAGTTTATTTCAACTTCGTGCTCTAATACTACAAAATTGTTTTAGGTTGAAAAAGTTACCAGCTATTGGTAATCTTTGCAATTTGCAGTTGCTCGGTTGTCATAATACATGGTTATATTTTCTGCCGCAAGGAATGGATAAGTTGACAAATCTGAGGCTATTAAATCTGCCTGTAGGTGATTTGAAGGAGAGCAACGACCCAGGATTTTTCCTCAAATTGCCTAGGATTGAAATGTTAAATATGCCGGCGACTGTGAGTATTTTGTTTCCTAGGATTGAAAGGTTGCCGTTTCATAGGAATCACTTTTTTGCAGAAGCGATCTCGGGAAGGAGTAGCAGGGTGAGTACTGTTGTTGAGATATCGTCTCTACATAATCTGATCAATTGCTATGAAATAAGGAAGTTGCCTTTCTCTATTCAAACCTCTAACAACATCAAACTAATAAGAGGAGAATCAAAATGGTGGAGCCAACTGGAGTGGGATGACGACAACTTCAAGTCAAATTTAGAGCATTGTTTCACTCAACCCCCCTGGTTTGACGATGACATTTCAGGTGATGTACCAATTAACTTTCACATTTCTCGGAATTTGTCCTCTTGCATCCTTTCTATACACTGATCACTTCAATTAAGATGTTAGACAAACAAATGTGACAAGGGTATTGAGCTTGACTTTTTGTTGCTTCATTCAGGGTACTAAAAAAAAATGAAGTGGAAGGAAATTCAAGTACCAGAGAGATACACAAAGTTTTCAGATGCATTACAATTTTTTCTGCCAATAACTGTTTCTTGTATGTATTGTTTTGCTATTTGGTTTCATTGCTTGATTGTACAGTAATTCATTTCTTGTTTAAGTTGTGTTGTGTGATCGTCTTGTTAAATTACACATTCAAATTTAGCACCGTGCTTTTAATTTTCTATGTTGTGGTCCCCATAATAGCACATATCTGACAAGAGTTTGAAATCTGAGATTGCCTATTACACCTTTGTGCTACAAAAGTGTAAAGATCTGACAAGAAAACTTCGCTACTTTAGTACCATTATAGTTATGGACGGCCGACTGTCTAGTTGTAGTTGGATCTCTAGGTATTTGGAATGCTCCAAATTCTGGTTTGCTTGGTATGACAAAAGTCATTTTACTGACTTTTTTTCCAGAAAAGGACTTACCTGTGTTCCGCTCAAGACTGAAAAGATAGATTGACAATATCAATAGCAAATTAGATTTGACAATATTATGATTGACAATGTCTACTGTTGGTTAAAACCATAACATAAAGTTAAAAGTTGAGATAATTGTGAAGAAAAACGACTTTTGTCCAAAAGTGTGAGGAGTCAATTTCCCCCTTTTGTGGTGAATGTTTACCAAGAAAAATATTTTCCGTCATACCAAACACACTTTTATGAAAAACTAAAAAGTCTTTACCAAATCATCAATCCATGTATATTTCCTTTAAACAAACATATTTTACAACAAAACATGCACTCCGTATTTACACCAAATCAAAACATTTAATGTTAGCAATACAAAATAATACCGAAAAATTTCTCATGACAGTAATCTCCCTATGACAAGTCTAAAATATAATGCCATTAATTGATGAAAAGGTTTTTGGAAATTAATTAAATCACATATTTACAAGAGTTCATACACTATAGGTTACATTTGATGACATATATACAAGACAATACAGATTGTGATGCTAACTGGCCGGCTTGACAATTCAATGTATGGAAAATAGAAAAGTATCATTTAGTCAAAAGACATCTTTCCTAGTGGGGACTCTTGAGATTAATGTAACAATTCTGTGTGTGGTTGTTGGCATTTTGCATTAATGGATGAGTTTATGTGTTCGAAATTCTAATTATTTTAAGTTGTTAAGTTCTAAATTAATTATTTGTACATATTTAATGAACTTGTTATCATTATACCAAAATTATTGGGTTGGATCGAACTCATAATTCATACTCTAGCTCCACCCCTACAGTGTTGCATAGTCGTCGTCTCTTTTGGAATTTCAGGCTAGTTACTCCAATAATTCTTCTTTTCCTTCCTGTATGTGCATGCCAGCTGGTTAATATAGTGGGAACGGAAAAGGGGCAAATATATCTGTTAGCTTTGAGATCTAGAGTTGATTTACCCCGATTAAAAAATTATACCATCGCCATCTAACAAATAGAAAATAATAGTGTTACTCCAATAATTGTGTTTGCCTTTTTCTTTTAGTTCTCTGAATTCTGCCTTGTTACTACAAAAGTATGGAGTAATTTCAATGTGTATAATCCAACTAGATATCTAAATCCCTAAGAATAAGCTAGAATATTATATACAAGGAAACATATAACTTTATGATTCTCTAACACTCCCCCTCAAGCTGGAGCATAGATATTGATCATGCCCAGCTTGTTACAAAGGTAATCAACTCGAGTTCCATTCAACGCTTTTGTCAACAGATCAGCTAGTTGCTCTCCTGTCTTCACGTAGCCAGTGGAAATCAGATTTTCTTAAATCTTCTTACGAATAAAATGACAATCAACTTCAATATGTTTAGTTCTTTCATGATACACCGGATTTGAGGCAATATGAAGAGCAACTTGATTATCGCACCAAAGTTTTGCAGGTGTATGATGCTTTAACCCAATTTCAGTTAAGAGATGATGTATCCACATAATTTCACATGTGGATTGCGACATAGCTCTGTACTCGGATTCTGCACTGGATTGAGATAAAACACCTTACTTCTTACTCCTCCATGATACTAGATTCCCTCCAACAAAGACACAATAGCCTGTAGTAGATCTTCTATCAATTTTAGATCCAGCCCAGTCAGCATCTACAAAACACTCCACACGAGTATGACCGTGATTGTTATACAATATGTCAAATCCAGGAGCTCTTTTTAAGTAACATAGAATATGTTCCACAGCTTCCCAATGTTTGAGCGTAGGTGCGGACATGAACTGAATAACAACATTTACCGTAAAAGCAATATCTGGACGAGTCACCGTCGGGTAGTTTAACTTCCCAACCAACCTTCTATATCTTTCTGGATCATTAAAAGGATCACCGCCATCTTTCATAAGATGTACATTAGGTACCATTGGAGTATTGCAGGGTCTAGCTGCCAACTTTCCAGTGTTTGCAAACAGGTCAAGAACATACTTTCTCTGAGATAGAAAAATTCCCTTCTTGCGTCTATTCACTTCTACTCCCAAGAAGTATTTCAACTAGCCCAAGTCCTTTGTATGAAATCTAGTATGCATGAAAGACTTGAGGGGAAAAATCCCTGCATAATCACTTCCCGTGATGACAATGTCATCAACATATACAACAAGGAGGATAATGCTTGTTGTTGATTGTCAGTAGAAGAGTGAGTGATCACATTTGCTCATTTTCAGACCAAAATCCTGAACTACCTCACTAAACTTGCCAAACCAAGCCCGAGGACTTTGTTTCAAGCCATACAAGGACTTCTTCAAATGACAGACTTTCCCATACTCCCCCTGAGCAACAAAACTGGGTGGTTGCTCTATATACACTTTCTCTTGAAGATCACCATGAAGGAATGCATTCTTAATATCTAACTGATGTAAAGGCCAATTCTGAGACGCAGCTAGAGAAATGAACAGGAGAACAGAAGTGAGTTTGGCAACCGGAGAGAAAGTGTCTAAATAATCTACCCCATAGGTTTGAGCATATCCTTTAGCCACAAGTCTAGCCTTAAGTCTTGCTACAGACCCATCTGGATTAACTTTAACTGTGAAGACCCACTTACATCCCACTGATTTCTTTCCCTTGGGTAAATCCACCAAATCCCATGTGTGATTTTCCTCTAAGGCATGTATTTCATCAAGCATTGCATCAGACCATATAGGATGATTCAAAGCCTCTTTCACTGTTTTGGGTACAGAGATAGAGTCTAGAGAGGCAATCAAAGATCTAGACGTTTCTTGTTTGTAAAGTTAACCAGTCGAGTTTGCTTTTTGGTTACGATATTTTGATTGCTTGATTGTACACTGAGTAATATTTCTTGTTTCGGTTGTGTTTGTGTGATCATCTTTTTTTATTTGTAATATATATATATCAAGTAACCAACCGAGTTGAAGTACAATGTTGAAAGTTTGCAATCAAATTTGATGGACAGACAACCTGCAGTACCGCTTCCTTAGTCGAGTGATGAAAATATCGATTATTTTCTTGAACATGTCGTCTCCTTGGGTTATGGGCTGCTCCACAAACTCAACCAGAGGCTAATATTTGTATTAGGGTAGACTGTCTATATCACACTCTTAAGGTGCATGAAACTGATCTTTTCAGAACCATATGTGAACATGAAATGCTTCGTGTGCATCTGGATGTCCATGATGTTTTGCAGTGGATGGATTCAATTGAAAATTAATATATGTCGTATAAAGCAGTTGCAACATTTAAGATGAGTTCTTCTTTGGTTGTTGGCGTTCTGCATTAAAGTGGAACCTAGAGTAACGATAAACTAAATTAATTATATGTACATATTTAATGAACTAGTTACGATTAGACCAAAATTATTGGGTTGGACCGAACTCATAATTCATACTCTAGCTCCCCCCTACAGTGTTGCATAGTCGTCGTCTCTTTTGGAAGTACATGATACTAGTTACTCCTATAATTCTTCTTTTCCTTCCTATATAATGGGAACAGAAAAGGGGCAAATATATCTGTTAGTTTTGACATTTAGAGTTGATATACCTGATTAAAAATATATACCATCGCCATCTAACAAATAGAAAATAATAGTGTTACTCCAACAATTGTCTTTGCCTTTTTCTTTTAGTTCTCTGCATTCTGCCTTAAACAAAAGAGTTTAGCTTCATTTGATCATCTTTGAGAGAGCATCATTAGCATTCTGATCAGAAATATTTTTATTTTTCTTTACCTCAAGAATTGTTCAATGGAAATACTTATTAATGTTGTAGGTGGCTTTGTTGTTGAGGTGGGAAAGCTTGTATCGAAATGCATCTATCCTAAGATTGAAAATATTGTGTTTCTCATCAAATGTTGAAAATTTAAGGGAGGAAATGGAGAAGCTAACAAAGTATATGATATCAAAGGAAAGGTGGAAATAGCTGAGGGAGAAGGCTATAAACCAAAACCAGATGTTCTCAAGTGGATCGAAGATGTTCACGAGCTGAAGAATGAATGGGAAACTATGAAAGAAAGAATCGCAACAGCGAAGATACTTACATATAAATGTTGTCCAAATTGCAGCCTTCGCTCGGAAGTCTCTACTCAAGCACGGAACATCCGAGATCAACTTTGCACGCTTAAAGATGTTGGAGAAAGCTTTGGATCAAATTTGGTGGTAGAAAATTACCAGATGAAAAAATTTGAGTTCATCCCGGGACCATCAGTAAAAGGTCAGTCAACAAGCAACAAGGAATATCAACAAAATCCTACAACTGTTAGAAGATGATAAGGAATTGTTGGAATTAAATCAACATTTAATTTTAAAAATATTTTAAGATTTGGTAATTGCTAATTTCATTAATTCCTGTCTAATTAGATTTTAGGCAAAAGATATAAGTATCCATAATCTATGGCCGAATTTTCAACCATACTTTCTATCTTTATGAGGGGTCTTATTACCCCTTACAGAGTTCTACATCCTTCTTTCTCAAATTTTCTAAATTTCTTCTACATGACCATTGTTTTGTTTTTCATTTGTGGGTAAATTATTTTTTGGGGTATTTGAATCCTTTCAGGTTTGCATCATCGGAGTGTGGGGTACGGGAGGAGTTGGGAAACTACTTTGGTGAAGAATCTGAACAATGAACTTCGAAAGATTGATGTGTCAAGGTCTAAATTGTCTTTTGGTATTGTGGTATGGGTTACAGTGCCCAAACCAACGGAGATAAGTAAGGTTCAAGCAAAAATTGCCAAAAGATTAAACCTGGAGGTAGATAACAACGGAAGTGAAGAAAGCAATGCCAGCAAAATCTTCCAAAAGCTAAAGGAAAAAAAGAGTTTCCTTCTCATACTAGATGATGTTTGGGAAGATATAGATTTCGATCATGTTGGTGTGCCCCAACCTGAAGATCATGCAGGAAGCAAGGTCATTATAACTTCTCGTTTCTTGGGTGTTTGTAAGCAAATGAAAACACACACTGAAATGAATATTTCCACATTGGATGAGGATGAATCTTGGCAACTGTTTATCAAAAATACGGGAGATGTTGCCAATCTGGAGCATATTCAACCACCATTAGCAAAGGAAATTGCACGAGCGTGTGGTGGTTTACCTTTAGCAATCACTGCTGTTGGAACATCCATGAGAGGGAAGCGAAGGGTCGATGGGAAGATGCTATGAAATCACTAAGAATGTCCGAACCTCATAACAAAGATGTAGGAAAAAAGGTTTACAAGGTCATCAAGTGGAGTTTTGATTCTTTAGAAACTCAGGATAGTGAAGTATCCTCAAAGCAAAGAAGCACACATGTGAACAAAAAGAGAGGTGACATTCAAAGTTGTTTCTTATATTGCTCCTTAGATCCGGCAGCTATTTCAATAGATGATCTTATACATTGCTGGAGGGCAGAGGGGTTCCTTGGTGAACATGACACATATAGAGAAGCCTACAACAGGGGAATCACAATGATTGAAAGTCTAAAAGATGCCTGCTTTCTAGAACCCCATAAGATGGATTGTGTGAAGATGCATGATGTGGTTCGTGGTGTTGCTATATGGATAGATAATTCCTTTGGGTTAACTAAGATATCACATTCTAAAGTATCATCTTCTGTTAAGAGAATATCTTTCGTAAGCAACAAAATTGAACGTCTACCTGATTGCTTCACGGAATGCCCAGAGACAACATCTTTACTATTGCAAAAGAATCCCCTTGAGAAAATTCCGGATGAACTTTTTTTGGCATTTCCAGACCTAAGAGTTCTGCACCTGAGTGGAACTAGTATTAGTTCTTTGCCTTCCTCCATCAATAGTTTATATCAGTTACATGCTCTAATACTACAAAATTGTCATTCGTTGAGAGAGTTACCAGCTATTGGTAATCTTTGCAATTTGCAATTTCTCGATTGTGACGATATAAAGTTATGTTGTCTGCCACAAGGAATTGACAAATCTGAGGCTATTAAATCTGCCTGTAGTTGATTTTTAGGAGAGCATTGGCCAAGGATTTTTCCTCAAATTGCCTAGGATTGAAATGTTGAAGATGCCGCATAGTAAAATAGATGACCTTTATTGTTGGACCACGGGAAATATTCGGCCAAGGACTGTTCTTGGACCAACTTCTTTTGATGAGATATCATCTCTACACAAACTGACATCTCTTTTTATTAGATTAGATAGCTTATCGATTTTCAATCGAGACCATACCTGGATGAAAAGATTTCACATTGAAGTTGGTGGAGCCTATTGGAGTGGGATGACGATAAATTCAAGTCAAATTTAGAGAATTGTTTCCTACCAATCTGATCAGAGTTGACGTTACTTCCACTACATCTCAGTTAATGTGCCAATTAACTTTTAGAAAGTACTATAAAATTGCGGTTAAATTAAAAACTCAGGCTCTCGAAATTCAAAATGTGCCACATAAATTGGGATGGAAAATATTTTCTGACAACCAAATATCATTCAAATGTTAACTAGAGCTTCACTTTTTGTTGCTTCATTCAGGAAACTAAAAAGGCAGAGGAAGGAACTTCTCGCACCAGAGAAACAGAATTTCGAGCTAAAGTTGATCGGTCGAGTTTGCTGTGATGTGACTGTTCCTTGTTTGTACTGGTTGTGTTTTCTGATACTTATATTTTAATTGCTTGATTGTACATGGAGTAATTTCTTGTTTCGATTGTGTTGTGTGATCATCTTGTTTATTTGTA
>JAGDQO010000796.1:0-32321 GCA_018342035.1 Solanum appendiculatum
TGAGATATATAGTAACACAATTCAATATGGTTCTAGATTCAAATCTCTCCGTCACCATCTATCAAGAAGAATTACTGTGTGCTTGACTCATAAAAGAGAATCAGGTTCGCACATGAGGTGGAGTGTTGAAGATGTCAAGTAAAGACAAGTAAACTATGTATAACAACTTAAACCTTTCGATGAGATAGATCATACAATTCATCAACACAACCACAAATCTTTGACATGAGTTAAGGCTGGAAGAACATACTATATTATAGGAGCAATTGTATTTGTGATATTCAATAAGTAATATGCATAGTTTCTTAGTTATTCTTAAAAGGAAAGTAAGACAAGTGAATTGGGAATGGGAAGCTATTATACTAACTTGAAGCTTTTTTGTAGGAAATGATAATAAAACAGTTCCATCAGGGACGGAAAATAAAACACCTCCAACAGGAAAGGATGATAAAACAACACGAACAATCATCATAATCGTTGTGCCAACTGTTACAATTGTTTTTCTTATTATTTGTATTGCTGTCATCTTGATAAGGAGGCAAAAGAGGAAGCTGGTGAACGAAATTAAGAGTAAGCGTAAACTATAAACAAACAATAATTAAGGAAGTTGAATTCTTAAGACCACGTTTCACTAATTTGTTGTAAGCTATTACTACTATGTTCGTGAAGGTACATCTGTGGATGATACTAGTATTGCAGAATCTTTTCAATATGATTTTTCGGCAATTAGAGCAGCAACAGATAACTTTTCAGACGCTAATAAGCCCGGACAAGGCGGATTTGGTCCTGTGTACAAGGTAATTAAACTTACATATTGTTGCATGATTTTAACTTCTATAGTACAAATATTCTTTCCACTGACATATATAAGTTAACTCCTTTATTAGGCATAACACCCTAGTTGGAACAAGAGTACTGGTTATAATTTCATTGTTTTAGTTCATAATTTTTCAGTTTATTTTCATATTATATTTCAGGGTAAGCTTCAAAATGGACAAGAAGTAGCAGTGAAAAGATCGTCAGCAGATTCAGGCCAAGGTGATCTAGAATTCAAAAACGAGGTCTTGTCTGGTTGCCAGGCTTCAACACAGGAATTTGGTTAGGTTGCTGGGATTTTGCCTAGACGGAACAGAGCGACTTCTTGTCTATGAGTTTGTTTCCAATGCAAGTCTTGACCACTTCTTATTTGGTATATACTGCTTAACTTTTCTATCAAGTATGGAGCTTTAGCATCAATAAGTTATGAATTTAACTTATATACAACAGTTATTCTGTCAATGTAATTTGATATCTTGTCTGGTTGTCTGCCTTATTTACCATACATCTAACTGCACTTATAAAGAGCAGTTCCCTGTAGTAACATTTTAAGTGACTTAATATTTAAAATGTTTTATATTCTTCATCTTGTTCGCAGATTCAGTTAAACGTAGGCAATTAAATTGGGAAAGGCGGTCCAAAATCATAGGAGGCATCGCTAAGGGAATTCTTTATCTTCATGAGGATTCTAGGCTTCGCATCATTCATGGTGATCTCAAAGCTAGTAATGTTCTACTAGATGCAGAAATGAATCCTAAAATCTCACATTTTGGCATGGCAAGGCTATTTGAACTGGATGAAACTCAAGGCAGCACAAACAGAATTGTTGGGACCTAGTAAGTTTTACATCTCTCGTTGGATAGACTGTTATTTTCATTTTGCTAGGAAGGATTATTCAACAATTTGCTTGTCATTGAACTATATTTAATGATTAAAATGAAGTTCATTTCCACAAGTTAGATCTTCGGCCAAAACAGAGTTCTGGAAATGAATAAGCTAAATTTTATTTTGTTTAGAACAAAAAAATCTTTTTCTTTCCTGCATATGAACTCTCATTGTTCAAAGAGGTTATCAGATATGATCTCTCGGTAGCAAAATACAAGATATAGGTCTCAACTCATCAAAACTCGTTGTTTGCTCAGCCAAGGATAGATCAATGGTCTAAGATGTTGTCTTCACATTGCAGTAAGATGCTCATTCTCATTAAGGAAAGACGAAAAAATTCTTTTTAAAATAAAACAGGCATTAAAAGGAGACCATAACAACCCAATTTGTAGTATAAATTGCTGCACAATGCTTTCTACTTCCTAAGTTCAATTAAAAAATGTCCAAGATCATTAATGAAACATGCAGTTCTGACTTTTAAGATCAAGTAGTTCCCTGTATTGACAGCTATTTAGTTTTGCTGATCCCACTGTTTGGACTACAAAAGATGCAATGTTCTATATAAGTTCCCTGTATTGACAGCTATTTCTGTCATCTTGATGAGGAGGCGAAAGAAGAAGCTGGTGGACGAAATTCAGTGTAAGCATAAAGTATAACAAACAATTACTAAGGAAAGTTTATTAATTTGCTGTATGCTTTTACTACTATGTTTGTGAAGGTATACGTGGGGATGATATTAGCACTACAGAATCCTTGCAATATGATTTTTCCACGATTAGAGCAGCGACAAATAACTTCTCAGATCCTAATATGCTGGGACAAGGTGGATTTGGTCCCGTGTACAAGGTGATTAAGCTTACATATTCCTGCATGAGTTTAACTTCTATAGTACAAATATTCTTTCCACGGACATATATTATAAGTGAACTCCCTAATGCATAGCACCCCAGTCGAAACAAGAATTCTGGTTATAATTCGTAATATTTTCAATTTGTTCTCATATTATGTTTCAGGGTAAGCTTCAAAATGGAAAAGAAATAGCAGTGAAAAGATTGTCAGCAGATTCAGGACAAGGTGATCTAGAATTCAAAAACGAGGTTTTGTTGGTTGCCAAACTTCAACAAGGAATTTGGTCCAGCTGTTGGGATTTTGTCTAGATAGAACAGAAAGACTTCTTGTCTATGAATTTGTTCCCAATGCAAGTCTTGACCACTTTTTATTTGGTATGTACTGCTAAGCTTTTTATTAAGTATGACGTACTTGAGCATCAATAAGTTATCAATCTAACTTATATACACTAATAACAGTCTAATTAACACAACACTTATTTTGTCTGTGTTATAAGACACCAACTAATGAAAACAATAATAACTAAAAGAAAGAACACACAATTTAACGTGGGAAACTCTCAAAGGAAAGAAAATTCATGGCCAGTCACCAACTCTCATTGTTTTTCCAGAAAGATGATTACAAATACACCAATAAAGCCAAGTTTATATAGATTGCCAAAACCTCCTAATCCTAGAGTGTTTTGGATGTCCTCCAATCCTAATCCTAATCGAACTCGGGCCCACAAACTTAACTCTGGTGGTCGTCTGCCTTGTGATTATCTTTTAATGACTTGATACTGTAAAAATTCTTCTATATTATCAGTGTAAAGAAGTCTAACTCGTAAGTTATATTCATCATCTTGTCCGCAGATTCAGCTAAATGTACTCAATTGGATTGGGAAAGACGATCCACAATCATAAGAGGCGTTGCTAGGGGAATTCTTTACCTTCATGAGGATTCTAGACTTCGAATCATTCATCGTGATCTCAAAGCTAGTAATGTTCTACTTGATGCGAAAATGTATCCTAAAATTTCCGACTTTGGCATGGCAAGGCTATTTAAATTGGGTGAAACTCAAGGCAACACAAGCAGAATTGTTGGGACCTAGTAAGTTGACTGTTATTTTCATATCACTGAGAAGGATTCTTAACCATTAGTTAGCAAGAATAAAACCTATTTCGAGACAAAAGCAAAATCTTTCCTTAAAATGTAGAGTTTTCAGATGAATTTTGTTATATTAATTTCTTCATGAATAGTTCACTCAATTTTGTTGAACCAAAATTTTGATTGTCCCCAAAATCATTATTATTTGAGGTTCTATCTCTATGATGAAAATGAAGTTTATGAAATGCAAACTGTGTGTAACAATAAACTTCAACAATTGAATCATATCTAAGTTGCAGAATGTTATGTAATTCTTGTTCTTGTTTTGCAGTGGATACATGGCACCAGAGTATGCAATTCACAGACAGTTTTCAGTCAAGTCAGATGTTTTTAGCTTTGGAGTACTAGTCCTAGAAATTTTAAGTGGCCAAAAGAACACTTGTTTCAGAAATGGAGAGTATATGGAAGATCTTCTGTGCTATGTAAGTAACCAAGTTATTTAATCAACTACACCTCAATGCTGAATTAGTTGGGACCATCCTTATGCATCAAATTATTTTACTTAGTCAATGTATAGAGTTTAATCTCTGATTTAATATGTCACAGGCATGGAGGAACTGGCGCGAAGGAACAGCTATAAATTTGATAGACCCTATGTTGACGGGAAGCTCAGGACTAGTTCCTGATATAATGAGATGCATCCACATTGCTTTATTGTGTGTTCAAGATAATATTGGTGATAGACCAACTATGGCTGCAGTAGTTCTCATGCTCAGCAGCCTCTCTCTGAGTCTTCCTGTGCCTTCAGGGCCTGCATACTATACACACAACGATATTAGCCCAGAGATTTCGCTTATTCAAGATGGTCAGAACCTAGAGAATTAGACAAAAGCAAATCAATTTGTTCATCACCAAAAATGAGGCATTGATAACTGAGTTATATCTTCGTTATCATCCTTAAGACAGTATAATAGCCTTCTTTCCTGAATTTTCTGAATTACTTTGTTATTTATTAATGGTTTTTGTGATCCAACTTGTTTCATATGCATTAAGTACTAGTTATTACACTAGTAAAAATGGTGAAAAGTTTCAACCAGTCCTGTAAATATATAAACCTTTGTTTGTTCTGGTGAAAATTTAGCTTTGATTTGCAATGCCCTTTTAGCTACCCCTATTAAAAAAATATTGATTGGTATAATTAGTTTACCATTTTACCCATATTAATTGATAGGATTCCAACTATATTTACTCACTATATTTTTCAAAGATATTAACTCAATGTTAAAAATTTAAGGGTATAATAGAAAAAAATAAATTATCCTTTCTTGATTTGTCAAAAATGACAAGTAAAAGGAACATCAAATTAGGAAACATTTGATAAGTAAATAGGGACGGAGAGAGTATTTTAGTTCCAGCCGCTAGCTTAAACAAAATGTTTGGATCATCTATATTTTCATGCCTAATAAGATAATATTGTCCTACTTAAGTTCATTGAATCACATACATTTTGATGATTTCCCTTCCTCAGTAATTGTCTAAACGAGATTGTTGTGTCCTGTTTCATGAGTTTTTTTCTTTTTAACTATTTTATTATTTTGTTAAAAAAGGTTTGGGATTAAATTAGTCTTATCATAATTATTTATTATAATTTTAAGATTAGTGTTAGGAAACTAAACTAGGAGAGAAGTCTCTAAATTTATTATAGTGACTTGATGTTGCAAAATTCTTTATATTTTCGGTGTATAGAAGCTTAATTCATGATTATATTTTTCATATTGTCCCCAGATCCAGGTAAACGTACTCAATTGGATTGGGAAAGACGATCCAAAATCATAGGAGGTGTTGCTAAGGGAATTCTTTATCTACATGAGGATTCTAGACTTCGCATCATTCATCGTGATCTCAAAGCTAGTAATGTTCTACTTGACGAAGAAATGAATCCTAAAATTGCAGACTTTGGCATGGCAAGGCTATTTACATTGGATGAAACTCAAGGCAACACAAGTAGAATTGTTGGGCCATTTAACCAGATTTAAAAGCTGCCTCGAGACAAAAGCAAATCATTCCGTGAAATAATGCTTCAATATTGTTGGACTAGGACTTTTGTGGTGTCTAAAATTTGACTTATTTGAGATGTATGGTCGGATACCTAGAGTTTTGTGCTCAATTTGGTCACTCCCAAAGTTGCAATCTCTGATGATTATAATAAAGTTCATTTCAAGAAGAATGATCTTCTGCCAAAAGTTAGCTCTGTGAATAAATAGGCTAAATTTGATTTTGTCTCTTCAGCATATGAGTTCTCCTTGTTCCAAGAGGTTAGATATGATCTCATTGCAGCATTATATAAGATGTAAGTCTTGACTCATCATAACTTGTACTTCTCTCATCCAAGATCAATCGCCTAAGAGCTCTCACTAAGGAAAGGCGAAAAAAAAAAAGATCTCAAAACCATAACTACCCACTTTGCAGTATAAATTAATTGCAGCACAACATCAATAGCTCTAACTTTTAACATCAAGTTGTACGTTTCCTATTTTTGCAGCTTATTAGGTCTTTATTGATCCCACTGTTTGGACTAACTAAACTGCTGAACTGATTATTTTGGCCTTTTTTATCTCAAGTCCGGTTGATAGGAATGCATACTGTGTAACAAAAAACTTAAACAATTGAATCATTTCTAAGTTGTGGAATGTTATGTAATTCTTGTTTTGCAGTGGATATATAGCACCAGAGTATGCAATGCACGGACAATTTTGAGTCAAGTCCGATGTTTTTAGCTTTGGAGTATTAGTCCTTGAAATTTTAAGTGGGCAAAAGAACACTTGTTTCAGAAATGGAGAATCTGTGGAAGACCTTCTAAGCTATGTAAGTAACCATGTTAATTGATCAACTACATTTCAATAGTTGGACCATCGATCCTTATGCATCAAATTATTTTACTTAGTCAATGTATAGAGTTTAATCTCTGATTTAATATGTCACAGGCATGGAGGAACTGGTGCGAAGGAACAGCTATAAATTTGATAGACCCTATGTTTTGGGGAAGTTCTGGACTGATTCGTGACATAATGAGATACATCCACGTTGCTTTATTGTGTGTTCAAGAAAACATTGGTGATAGACCAACTATGGCTGCAGTAGTTCTCATGCTCAGTAGCCTCTCTCTGAGTCTACCCGTGCCTTCAGGGCCTGCATACT
This sequence comes from Solanum appendiculatum, assembly GCA_018342035.1. NCBI lineage: Eukaryota > Viridiplantae > Streptophyta > Magnoliopsida > Solanales > Solanaceae > Solanum > Solanum appendiculatum. The sequence continues at coordinate 6,835 of JAGDQO010000796.1, forward strand.
ACACGCACAACGATATTAGTCCAGAGATTTCACTTATTGAAGAGTACAATTCAAGATCGTCATAACCTAGAGAATTAGCCAAAAGTAAATCTATTTGTTCATCACGTAATGAGGCATCCATAACTGAGTTATACCTCGTTAACATCCTTACACATAATACCCTTCTTTTCTGAGCTACTTTGTTATTTTTTCCAACTCTAATTAGTTTGGAATTGAGATTGATTTCTTAATGGATTTTGTGCTCCGCACAAAAGTCAACTTGTTTCATATGTATTAGTTATTATTACAGTAGTAAAATAAGTTGAACTAGTATCGGAACTACCTTTATTTGTTCTGGTAATCTGAAAACTTGAAGCATCTCTTGGCTGCCTAAAATCACCATGACCAATAGTCTAACCATATAAGTGAAAGTTTAATATGTGTACCTTTTGGTTTTCGTTATCCCCCTACGTAATAATGACATTTTAAAAACAGATGGCAACGGTTAACCATAAATTACAATTGAAATAACACCAACACTCCTGCAAATTAAGACCTGCATATTATATGCAAAATGATGTTAGATCAAAGATTTCACCTATTCAAGAATACAAATCAAGATTAATATCAGAATCTAATCCACCAGCCAAAAGTAAATCTATTCGCTTATCAGAAAAATGAGATGTCAATAAATGAGTTATATAATTGCCTTCTGAATGTAGTTTAACCCTCTGTCCAAGTTATCCACTATTGACTTGAAACACACATTAAGAAACAATAGAAATTAGGGGTAATATTAATATATTACCCTTTTGAATATATTAAATTTAATGCTTTAGAAAATATATTAGATATTAAATAGTATTTAATAGCAAGGGTAAAATAGATACAAAAGGGTAAATTATCCTTTGATATTCCAAACTGGACAAGTATTGTTGGACATCTATTTTTAGTATAGTAGACAAGTAAAAATGGACGAAAGAATACTTATTATGTTATTTCTTCAAACTTTCATTAGTTTGAGATTGAGAATGATCAATTATTGATGATTAAGGATTAAATTTGGGGATATTCACGTAGATGTATGTACGTAATTAGTGACTCCTAATAATAAAAGAACATGGTATTATTTCACTTTCAAAACATTAAAGTTGTTTTTTCTCTCTCAATTCCTACTGCTGCAAATCCTAACTCATAGTGGTGCTCCAATTCATTTTCCAAATTTGCAAAAGACACAAACACTGAATTTACTGTTTATTTACTTGTATATGATGATTGGACAGTTTGCTAAGCGTAAATACACAAAAGTTTCAATCTCGTTGATTCCTTATTAGACACAGCTATATTACCACTTGTGAAATTGTTAGCGCTTCACGTGGCTATATATATATTTATTCGTATTTTAATGATGTAGTATGTAATATTTATATTCAGATTAGTATCTAATAAAAATATTAAATCTTAATTTTTGGTGTTGACATTTGACATTATTTTGTAAATTCATTTTTGTACTATATTTTTAAAACAGATTTTAAACAAACTTAAAAAGATAATTTATTAGTTGCTGACATGTATCTTCTTTTTAAAATTTCAGCTTTATAATATTTAATTAATTATTTTTTTAAAAATTGAAATTCAAGATTAATTGTGGCGCTGATACATGACGTTTTTATCTCTCTTATTATATATAGGTAAAAAAAATTAAATTGAAATTGAAGAGTAATTGTGGCATTGACATTATATATAGATATAGATATACTCCCTAATGCATAACACCCTAGTCGAAACAAGAATTCTGGTTATAATTCGTAATATTTTCAATTTGTTCTCATATTATGTTTCAGGGTAAGCTTCAAAATGGAAAAGAAATAGCAGTGAAAAGATTGTCAGCAGATTCAGGACAAGGTGATCTAGAATTCAAAAACGAGGTTTTGTTGGTTGCCAAACTTCAACAAGGAATTTGGTCCAGCTGTTGGGATTTTGTCTAGATAGAACAGAAAGACTTCTTGTCTATGAATTTGTTCCCAATGCAAGTCTTGACCACTTTTTATTTGGTATGTACTGCTTAGCTTTTTATTAAGTATGACGTACTTGAGCATCAATAAGTTATCAATCTAACTTATATACACTAATAACAGTCTAATTAACACAACACTTATTTTGTCTGTGTTATAAGACACCAACTAATGAAAACAATAATAACTAAAAGAAAGAACACACAATTTAACGTGGGAAACTCTCAAAGGAAAGAAAATTCATGGCCAGTCACCAACTCTCATTGTTTTTCCAGAAAGATGATTACAAATACACCAATAAAGCCAAGTTTATATAGATTGCCAAAACCTCCTAATCCTAGAGTGTTTTGGATGCCCTCCAATCCTAATCCTAATCGAACTCGGGCCCACAAACTTAACTCTGGTGGTCGTCTGCCTTGTGATTATCTTTTAATGACTTGATACTGTAAAAATTCTTCTATATTATCAGTGTAAAGAAGTCTAACTCGTAAGTTATATTCATCATCTTGTCCGCAGATTCAGCTAAATGTACTCAATTGGATTGGGAAAGACGATCCACAATCATAAGAGGCGTTGCTAGGGGAATTCTTTACCTTCATGAGGATTCTAGACTTCGAATCATTCATCGTGATCTCAAAGCTAGTAATGTTCTACTTGATGCGAAAATGTATCCTAAAATTTCCGACTTTGGCATGGCAAGGCTATTTAAATTGGGTGAAACTCAAGGCAACACAAGCAGAATTGTTGGGACCTAGTAAGTTGACTGTTATTTTCATATCAGTGAGAAGGATTCTTAACCATTAGTTAGCAAGAATAAAACCTGTTTCGAGACAAAAGCAAAATCTTTCCTTAAAATGTAGAGTTTTCAGATGAATTTTGTTATATTAATTTCTTCATGAATAGTTCACTCAATTTTGTTGAACCATAATTTTGATTGTCCCCAAAATCATTATTATTTGAGGTTCTATCTCTATGATGAAAATGAAGTTTATGAAATGCAAACTGTGTGTAACAAAAAACTTCAACAATTGAATCATATCTAAGTTGCAGAATGTTATGTAATTCTTGTTCTTGTTTTGCAGTGGATACATGGCACCAGAGTATGCAATTCACGCACAGTTTTCAGTCAAGTCAGATGTTTTTAGCTTTGGAGTACTAGTCTTAGAAATTTTAAGTGGCCAAAAGAACACTTGTTTCAGAAATGGAGAGTATATGGAAGATCTTCTGTGCTATGTAAGTAACCAAGTTATTTAATCAACTACACCTCAATGCTGAATTAGTTGGGACCATCCTTATGCATCAAATTATTTTACTTAGTCAATGTATAGAGTTTAATCTCTGATTTAATATGTCACAGGCATGGAGGAACTGGCGCGAAGGAACAGCTATAAATTTGATAGACCCTATGTTGACGGGAAGCTCAGGACTAGTTCCTGATATAATGAGATGCATCCACATTGCTTTATTGTGTGTTCAAGATAATATTGGTGATAGACCAACTATGGCTGCAGTAGTTCTCATGCTCAGCAGCCTCTCTCTGAGTCTTCCTGTGCCTTCAGGGCCTGCATACTATACACACAACGATATTAGCCCAGAGATTTCGCTTATTCAAGATGGTCAGAACCTAGAGAATTAGACAAAAGCAAATCAATTTGTTCATCACCAAAAATGAGGCACTGAGTTATATCTTCGTTATCATCCTTAAGACAGTATAATAGCCTTCTTTCCTGAATTTTCTGAATTACTTTGTTATTTATTAATGGTTTTTGTGATCCAACTTGTTTCATATGCATTAAGTACTAGTTATTACACTAGTAAAAATGGTGAAAAGTTTCAACCAGTCCTGTAAATATAGAAACCTTTGTTTGAGATAATAAGATGTATGGTCGGATACCTAGAGTTTTGTGCTCAATTTGGTCACTCCCAAAGTTGCAATCTCTGATGATTATAATAAAGTTCATTTCAAGAAGAATGATCTTCTGCCAAAAGTTAGCTCTGTGAATAAATAGGCTAAATTTGATTTTGTCTCTTCAGCATATGAGTTCTCCTTGTTCCTAGAGGTTAGATATGATCTCATTGCAGCATTATATAAGATGTAAGTCTTGACTCATCATAACTTGTACTTCTCTCATCCAAGATCAATCGCCTAAGAGCTCTCACTAAGGAAAGGCTAAAAAAAAAAAGATCTCAAAACCATAACTACCCACTTTGCAGTATAAATTAATTGCAGCACAACATCAATAGCTCTAACTTTTAACATCAAGTTGTACGTTTCCTATTTTTGCAGCTTATTAGGTCTTTATTGATCCCACTGTTTGGACTAACTAAACTGCTGAACTGATTATTTTGGCCTTTTTTATCTCAAGTCCGGTTGATAGGAATGCATACTGTGTAACAAAAAACTTAAACAATTGAATCATTTCTAAGTTGTGGAATGTTATGTAATTCTTGTTTTGCAGTGGATATATAGCACCAGAGTATGCAATGCACGGACAATTTTGAGTCAAGTCCGATGTTTTTAGCTTTGGAGTACTAGTCCTTGAAATTTTAAGTGGGCAAAAGAACACTTGTTTCAGAAATGGAGAATCTGTGGAAGACCTTCTAAGCTATGTAAGTAACCATGTTAATTGATCAACTACATTTCAATAGTTGGACCATCGATCCTTATGCATCAAATTATTTTACTTAGTCAATGTATAGAGTTTAATCTCTGATTTAATATGTCACAGGCATGGAGGAACTGGTGCGAAGGAACAGCTATAAATTTGATAGACCCTATGTTTTGGGGAAGTTCTGGACTGATTCGTGACATAATGAGATACATCCACGTTGCTTTATTGTGTGTTCAAGAAAACATTGGTGATAGACCAACTATGGCTGCAGTAGTTCTCATGCTCAGTAGCCTCTCTCTGAGTCTACCCGTGCCTTCAGGGCCTGCATACTACACTCACAACGATATTAGTCCAGAGATTTCACTTATTGAAGAGTACAATTCAAGATCGTCATAACCTAGAGAATTAGCCAAAAGTAAATCTATTTGTTCATCACGTAATGAGGCATCCATAACTGAGTTATACCCTCGTTAACATCCTTAGACATAATACCCTTCTTTTCTGAGCTACTTTGTTATTTGTTCCAACTCTAATTAGTTTGGAATTGAGATTCATTTATTAATGGATTTTATCTCTCTTAAAGGATTCAAAACATTAAAGTTGTTTTTTCTCTCTCAATTCCTACTGCTGCAAATCCTAACTCATAGTGGTGCTCCAATTCATTTTCCAAATTTGCAAAAGACACAAACACTGAATTTACTGTTTACTTACTTGTATATATGATGATTGGACAGTTTGCTAAGCGTAAATACACAAAAGTTTCAATCTCGTTGATTCCTTATTAGACACAGCTATATTACCACTTGTGAAATTGTTAGCGCTTCACGTGGCTATATATATATATATCGTATTTTAATGATGTAGTATGTAATATTTATATTCAGATTAGTATCTAATAAAAATATTAAATCTTAATTTTTGGTGTTGACATTTGACATTATTTTGTAAATTCATTTTTGTACTATATTTTTAAAACAGATTTTAAACAAACTTAAAAAGATAATTTATTAGTTGCTGACATGTATCTTCTTTTTAAAATTTCAGCTTTATAATATTTAATTAATTATTTTTTAAAAAATTGAAATTCAAGATTAATTGTGGCGCTGATACATGACGTTTTTATCTCTCTTATTATATATAGGTAAAAAAAATTAAATTGAAATTGAAGAGTAATTGTGGCATTGACATTATATATAGATATAGATATACTCCCTTCGTTCCATATTAGTTATACTAAATATAGTTGTTCTATATTAGTTGATCACCTTACTAAATCAAAAAAATATTAATTAATTTTTTTCTATATTACCCTTGTAATTACTCCCTCTGCCCAACAATAATTGTCCACTCTATTATTTTTGGATGTCTAACAATACTTGTCCACTTTATGAAATCAATGGATAATTTTACACTTAGTTCCTAATTTACCCTTATCATTAATTATAGTCATTTCTCTATTATATTTTTCAAGACATTGTATTTATTATATTCAAAGGGTGATATAGTAAAATCACCCTTTTATTTATAGTTTATTAAGAAAGTCAATAGTGGACGAGTATTGTTGGACAGAGGGAGTAATTCTTTTTGAAAGTGTTCACGTTTATTTGTAAAATTTCCAAGAAGTTTTTTAGAGAGTGAATTAGTAAAATCATCTTTTTATTTATGATTTCTCAAGTAGTGTGCAAAATAGAAAGTGATCAACTAATATGGGACGGAGAGAGTGAGTATAAATTAAGAAAGATATAATTACTCCCTCCGTCCACTATATTATTTTAGGATGTCCAACAATACTTGTCCACTTTATGAAATCAATGGATAATTTTACACTTAATTCCTAATTTACCCTTATCATTAATTATAATTATTTTCCTATTATATTTTTCAGAACATTATATTTATTATATTCAAATGGTGATATAGTAAAATTATCCTTCTATTTATAGTTTCTTAAAATGTGTACAAAATCAATAGTGGACAAATATTATAGAGAGGCGGAATAAGTCTTAAGAACCTTTACAAAAACTCGTTCTTTTGATCTACTTTTTCAAACTTGTCAATTACTTCGAAAGTTTCAACGCATAGAAAACACCTCCCTATATTCTCTCCTTAATTGCACACTCCCCTCCTTTCCAGTATTTAACTTTTCATTTTTCAGTGACCAAGTCAATCCTTGTACTCTCCTTTGTCTAACCATAGATGTTCATTATTGATTTGATAGAGAAATTAAGAACTAATAAATGATAAAGAGTAATTTTATCAAATTATCCTTATTAAATATAAGTCATTAAATATTAAAAAATGAATACTTCACTGTACTATTTGGGGATGTTCAACAATATTTATCTACTTTATGAAATCAATGGATAATTTTACACTTAGTTCTTAATTTACGCTTATCATTAATTATAATCATTTCCCTATTATATTTTTCTAGAATTTGTATTTATTATATTCAAAGGGTAATATTGTAAAATTATCCTTCTATTTATAGTTTCTTGGGCAAAGTCAATAATGGACAAATATTGTTGGACAGAGAGTAATATTTAATAGGAAGGGTAAAAATTAAAATAGACACAGAATTATAAATTATTCATTGATTTTATAAACTAGACAAATATTATTAGACATCTCAAAACAGTACTCCCTCCGTCCAACAATAGTTATCCACTATACTAAAAATAGATGTCCAACAGTACTTGTCCAATTTAAAAAATCAAGAGATAATTTACCTTTTGTGTCTATTTTACCCTTGTTATTAAATACTCCCTCCATTTCAAAATAATTGAATTGTTGGGGTGTTTCACACCCTTTAAGAAAAGACGATTATGACACAAATTAAACATTACTTTCCATTTTTGCCCTTATTAATTATTGTCAAATTAGTCTTTAGAATAATTCAAAGAAATTAAAGTTTCTTGAACTCATCACATAGAATGAAGGGTAAAAATGAAAAAATATTTTTAAAGTAACCTTGAAAACTGAACAATTAATTTAATTTGAAATATGAATTATGAAAAATCTCTCAACAATTCAATTATTTTGAAACGGAGGGAGTACTATTTATCATCTAACACACTTCTCAAAGCGTTAAATTTAATAAAGTCAAAGGATAATATATTAATATTACCACTATTATTTATTGTTTCTTAAGGGGTATGCCAAGTCAATAGTGGACAACTATTGTTGGGCAGAGGGAGTATAATAGACAAGTAAATATGGACTAAAGGTGTAATATAATTGAGCACCGAATTTTGAGCTTTTTTTACTCTGTAGCCATTCTATTTATTTACTTGTGCTTGACGAGTTTAGTTTGCGTAGATGATGGGGAACAAAGCTATGAGTTTCTTGAAATTGGCTCATCATTCTAATGTTCTAATTGAAATAACACTCTCCGAGATAAGTGTATTAGTTGATTTATATTCATCAATTAAATATTTTAGAAATTACTATTATTTTTATCACTGACAATAACTATTTTCGTGCAGGTGTACATAACGAAATAATCGATAACGATCTACTAGCTATCCTAAGAAAGATATGTGTTGATCGAATTTATGTATAATTTTCAATCGAGAATAACTTCTTGATATGTATGTGGCTGCAATTTCTTAGAAAAAAGGCAAAAAGCCAAAAACTTACCCATGAAATATTTTGCAACCATAATCGACATTTAAATTATAACCATAATCTAAGCTGGTATATTTTCTCTTCAAACTAATTATAATGTTTAAAAAATATTTATATTAACTCGCATGGTATACACACTCAAAAGTCAAACCGCGTATTAAAAAACTAGTAGATTAATTAAAGTTTGATGGGATGACTTTTTGGTGGACTGAGGAATAAAGAACCTTCACAAAAACGCGTTTTTTTGAAAATTTTCAAGGCATAGAAAGCCACCTCCAATTAACATACTCCAATTTATATTTTCTCCTTAATACTCCACTCCCATCCTTTTCAGTGTTTTATTTTTCCTAAACGAAAAATTCCATAGTCAATCTTTGAAATAAATAAAATTGATTATGGAAATTTTGAATGTATAGCTAGCCATTCTATTTATACTTGTCCTTGACAAGTTTAGTTTTGCGTAGACGATGGGGAAAACAGCTATGAGTTTCTTGAAATGGCTGATCATTCTAATGTTCCAATTTTATTACCTTTTCGATCTCAGCATAGCCCAGCCTAATTTCATTTCTTCTGTATGTAGTACAGATTCTAATATTACTGAGTTCTCCCCAAATAGTGCATATGACACTAACCTTAACACAATACTCTCCTCTGTTTCGCAAAATATGGATAGTTTTGGATTCTATAATTCTTCCATAGGCCTAAACTCCGACACAGTTAGTGTCATCGCGCAATGTAGAGGGGATGTACAATTACAGGCATGTCGTGATTGTATAACTAATGCGACTCGTAAGATTCTAGAGGTATGTCCTTACAAGAGATCGGCCTTTGGTTATTATGATCATTGTATGCTACGATATTCAAACGAGTCCATCATAGGCAACCTTGCAACTCAACCAGGAAGAATTTTATTTAACACGGCAAATGCCTCGAGTCCCGATGAGTTTATGCAAGATCTAAGAACCTTGTTAGAAAGTTTACGAAGTCGAGCTTCACAGGGTGGTAAGCGGAAGTATGCTAGTAATAATACTCAGGGCCCTGATTTTCAGACTATATATGCACTTGTACAGTGCACTGCGGATTTAACAGCTCAAGATTGCGTCAGTTGTTTAGACAGTGGCTTTGGAAGTTTACCAAGCTGTTCATGTTATAGGAAGCAGGGTGTCAACTTTATGATGCCCAGCTGCAATTTTCGGTATGAAATTTACTCCTTTTTCGACCAGCTACCAACCCAAGCTCCACCACCCTTATCACCACCGCCACCTCCATCACCACTGCCACCGCCACCATCAGGTAACTGAAATCTTTACGAATTGTTAGCAACTGCAATTTGTTAATTCTCCACATGGAACAAACCCCAAGTATAATTCTCCCTTTTACACTCTTAACTAGCTTTATAAATTTGTTATTATGAATAAATTTAAAAAGTTATCATTATTTTTGGAAGGACACAACAAAAATGGAATAGGTTCACATAAACTAAAAAAAAGTAAGTATTGCCTAACGAATACTAACTTGAAGAGTTCCGCAGGAAAGGATGATAAAACAACTCAAACGGTCATCATTATCGTTGTGCCAACTGTTATAGTTGTTATTCTAATTGTCTGTATTTCTGTCGTCTTGATGAGGAGGCGAAGAAGGAAGCTAGTGAATGATATTCAGAGTAAGGCGTCGATTATTAACAGGCAATGATTAAGAAAAGTTTAACTGTTAAGACCTTGTTTGACTGAAATTTTGTTTTATGTTTTTACTACTACTTTGATGAAGGTATACGCGGGGATGATATTAGCACTGCAGAATCCTTTCAATATGATTTTTCAACAATTAGAGCAGCAACAGATAACTTCTCAAGCGCTAATAAGTTGGGACAGGGCGGATTTGGTCCTGTGTACAAGGTGATTGCTGATTACCCTATTTGATGCATAAAAGGACACTCTGACTTCATATAGCCGACTCTAATTTTGTTCAACTCATAATTTTTCAATCTGCGCTCGTCTTCTTCAGGGTAAGCTTCCAAATAGTCAAGAAGTAGCAGTGAAAAGATTGTCAGCAGATTCTGGCCAAGGTGATCTGGAATTCAAAAACGAGGTCATGTTGGTTGCTAGACTTCAACACAGAAATTTGGTTAGGTTGCTGGGATTTTGCCTTGATGGAACAGAGAGACTTCTTGTCTATGAATTTGTTCCAAATGCAAGCCTTGACCAATTTTTATTTGGTATGTATTGCTTAATGTTTTGTCAGTATAATTTAATATGTTGACTGTCGTCTAGCTATATATCTGCCTTATTTTCTGGAGAACTAATTCCACTTGTTACCTATAGTAATAGTGACTTGATGTTGCAAAATTATTTATATTGTCGGTGTATAGAAGCTTATTTCATGATTATATTTTTCATATTGTCCCCAGATCCAGGTAAACGTACTCAATTGGATTGGGAAAGACGATCCAAAATCATAGGAGGCGTTGCTAAGGGAATTCTTTATCTACATGAGGATTCTAGACTTCGGATCATTCATCGTGATCTCAAAGCTAGTAATGTTCTACTTGACGAAGAAATGAATCCTAAAATTGCAGACTTTGGCATGGCAAGGCTATTTACATTGGATGAAACTCAAGGCAACACAAGTAGAATTGTCGGGACCAAGTAAGTTTTACATCTCTCAGTATTAGATAGACTGTTACACCTTTTTCATTTCACTGGGAAGGACTTTTAACCATTTACCCAGATTTAAAAGCTGCGTCGAGACAAGCAAATCTTTCCTTGAAATATTTCTTCAATATTGTTGGACTAGGACTTTGGTGGTGTCTAAAATTTGACTTATTTGAGATAATAAGATGTATGGTCGGATACCTAGAGTTATGTGCTCAATTTGGTCACTCCCAAAGTTGCAATCTCTGATGATTATAATAAAGTTCATTTCAAGAAGAATGATCTTCTGCCAAAAGTTAGCTCTGTGAATAAATAGGCTAAATTTGATTTTTTCTAGAACAGAATTTGTCTTTTTTATCTTTCCAGCATATGAGTTCTCCTTGTTCCAAGAGGTTAGATATGATCTCTTTGCAGCATTGTATAAGATGTAAGTGTTGACTCATCACAACTTGTACTTTGCTCAGCCAAGATCAATGGCCTAAGAGCTCTCACTAAGGAAAGGCGGAAAAAAAAGACATCAAAACCATAACTACCCAATTTACAGTATAAATTAATTGCAGCACAACATCAATAGCTCTGACTTTTAACATCAAGTTGTACGTTTCCTATTTTTGCAGCTTATTAGGTCTTTGCTGATCCCACTGTTTGGACTAACTAAACTGCTGAACTGATTATTTTGGCCTTTTTTATCTCAAGTCCGGTTGATAAGAATGCATACTGTGTAACAAAAAACTTAAACAATTGAATCATTTCTAAGTTGTGGAATGTTATGTAATTCTTGTTTTGCAGTGGATATATGGCACCAGAGTATGCAATGCTCGGACAATTTTCAGTCAAGTCCGATGTTTTTAGCTTTGGAGTACTAGTCCTAGAAATTTTAAGTGGACAAAAGAACACTAGTTTCAGAAATGGAGAATCTGTGGAAGACCTTCTAAGCTATGTAAGTAACTTATTTAATTGATCAACTGCATATCAATAGTTGGGACTTGGGACCATCCTTATGCATCAAATTCTTTTACATTGTCGATGTATAGAGTTTAAAGTCTGAATTATAAAATTGCAGGCATGGACGAACTGGCAAGAAGGAACAGCTACAAATTTGATTGACCCCATGTTTAAGGGAAGTTCTGGACTGATTCGTGGCATAATGAGATACATTCACATTGCCTTGTTGTGTGTTCAAGAAAATATTGGTGATAGACCAACTATGGCTGCAGTAGTTCTCATGCTCAGTAGCCTCTCTCTGAGTCTACCCGTGCCTTCAGGGCCTGCATACTACACGCACAATGATATTAGCCCAGAGATTTCACTTATTAAATAGTACAATTCAAGATCGTCAGAACCTAGAGAATTAGCCAAAAGTAAATCTATTTGTTCATCACGTAATGAGGCATCCATAACTGAGTTATACCCTGGTTAACATCCTTACACATAATACCCTTCTTTTCTGAGCATCTTTGTTATTTGTTCCAACTCTAACTAGTTTGGAATTGAGATTGATTTATTAATCGTTTTTGTGTTCCGCACAAAAGTCAATTTGTTTCATATGTATTAGTTATTATTACACTAGTAAAATAAGTTGAACTAGTATTGTAACTACCTTTAATTGTTCTGGTAATCTGAAAACTTGAAGCATCTCTTGGCTGTCTAAAATCACCAAGACCAATAGTCTAACCGTATAAGTGAGTTTAATACGTGTACCTTTGGTTTTGGTTGTCCCCCTATGTAATAATGACATTTTAAAAACAGATCGCAACAGTTAACTCTCTGTTGGTGAATATACCATAAATTACCGTTGAAATAACACCAACACTCTCTAACAAATCAAGACCTGCATATTATATGCAAAATGATGTTAGACCAAAGATTTCACCTATTCAAGAATACAAATCAAGATTAATATCAAAATCTAATTGACCAGCCAAAAGTAAATATATTTGCTTATCAGAAAATGAGATGTCAATAAATGAGTTATGTCTGGAAAAAAAATGAGTTATATCCTAGATAATAGAGTTAGATATAATAATTGCCCTTTTCTGAACGTAGTTTAGTACTCTCTCTGTCCAACAATAGTTGTCTACTGTTGACTTGACATACACCTTAAGAAACAATAGATATTAGGGGTAATATTACTATATTACCCTTTGAATATATTAAATTTAATGCTTTGAGAAATGTATTAGATATTGAATAATATTTAATAGTAAGGGTAAAATAGATACAAAAGGGTAAATTATCTCTTGATTTTTCAAATTGAACAAGTATGGATGTACATCTATTTTTAGTCTAATAGACAAGTTTTTATGGACGGAGGGAGTACTTATTATGTTGTTTTATTCGAGCTTTTATTAGTTTGAGATTGAGAATGATCAATTATTGATGATTAAGGATTAAATTTGGGGATATTCACGGAGATGTATGTACGTAATTAGTGTTTTTTTCTCTTTCAAAAACATTAAAGTTGTTTTTCTCTCTCAATTCCTACTGCTGCAAATCCTAACACATGTAATGGTGCTCCAATTCATTTTCCAAATTTGCGAAAGACACAAACACAGAATTTACTGTTTATTTACTTGTATATGATGATTGGACAGTTTGCTAAGCGTAAATACACAAAAGTTTCAATCTCGTTGATTCCTTATTAGACACACCTTATATTAACACTGGTGAAATTGTTTGCATTACGCGCGGCTATAAGAAAATATATCGTATTTCAATGATGTAGTATGTAATATTTATATTTAGATTAGTATCAGATAAAAATATATGTTGACATTTGACATTATTTTGTAAAATACATTTTTGTACTATTTTTAAAACAAATTTTAAACAAACTTAAAAACCGATAATTTATTAGTTGCTGACATGTGTCTTCTTTTTAAAATTTCAGCTTTATAATATTTAATTACTTGATTTTTTAAAATTGAAATTCACATTGCCGGAGTATGGAGAAGCATGAGGAACACTTGGTGAAGACGAAGTCATGTGATCAGTGGCCCCGGAATCAACATACCAATCAAGGGCAGCAGTAGTGACATGACATTGGGCATTGAACGCTTGAGCCAAGTTTGCGTCACGAGAGGCAGCTTGAGCGGCAAAGGTAGCAAGAGTGGGACAAGCACTTGCATAGTGGCCATCAGTACGACATAATTGGCAGTGAGGGGGCCTGCGGCCACGACCACGACCACCCGAACCACCACCGCCTCTGTTAGAGCGACCACGGCCGCTGACGAGAGAGGACTGCCGAGGCGACTGGGCAGTGAAGGCAGCAGGCAGCGAGGATGCGGCACCATGAAGGGATTTGAGAAAAAGTTCATGACTCTCCGCCTGTGAGAGTAAGTCGCGAAAGGTAGGCGCCGGTTTGGTGGCACGAATGGCAGTGGAGAAAGTCTCAAAAGAGGCTCCTAAACCGCATAAAAACCAATGAAGTTTATCGATATCATCAACAGGCTGACCAATGGCAGCCAACTGATCACAAACGGATTTAAATTGACGACCAAATTCAGCAACAGATAATGAACCTTTGACCAATTGACGAAGTTGATCGCGCAGATTATGGATGCGTTCAACAGAAGAATTGCTATAGGCAGATTCAAGCGCAACCCAGATTTGGCGGGCTGTTGTGAGACCCAAAATTTCAGAGACCGCCTCTTCCGTAAGGGAAGAATTAAGGATAATGACAGCCCGTTGATCAATGGCAAGCCAGGCATCATAAAGAGGATTCAGAACCTCTTTGCCATCCGTAAGAAGAGACGATGGAGGAGCTACGGAGGACCCATCAACATGATCCAATAAGCGTTGATAAGAAAGTAGGGGCAGCATCTGATTTTTCCAATAGAGATAATTGGTGGAGGAGAGCTTAATTGTAATCATGTGTAAAACAGTGGCAATGGGAAGAGTGGCATCGCTGGTGGAGGAGGCAGCCATGATCGAATGGAGAAGAGGGGAGAGGAAAAGCGAAGGAAGAAGAAGAAGAGAGGAGGCAGCAGCGAGAGAGGAGCGGCGGCGGGAGGGTAGAAGTAGGAAAGATTAGGCTGATACCATGTTAAAGTGTGAGACCATCTCATCTAAAAGCTTAAGCTGTTAGAGAGAGCACACTTTTAATAGTTAATTATATTCTCAACACGCCCACTCACGTGCAGGCCTGATTTTTTTCATGGGCCAAGCACGTGGATATTCTTTTTTTGATATGGGTGGCGGTGAGATTCGATCCGAGGACCTCTGCATGCTTTGATACCATGTTAGAGTGGAAAACCTAACCCCCAATGTGGAGGTAGAGAATATTATATATTGACAAAATATTATCTAAGTATTACATAAGTGGTACAGAAGAATAAGTAAATTACAATATGTGTACAAATAGGTTAAGTAACTCTAATAAAGATTAATTGTGGCGCTGATACATGACGTTCTTATCTCTCCTATTATATATAGGTAGATTTTAAAAAAAAATTGAAATTGAAGATTAATTATGGCATTGACATCATATATAGATATAGAGATACTCTCTCCGTTCCATATTAGTTGATCATTATACTAAATATAGTTGTTTCATATTAGTTGATTACCTTATTAAATCAAGAAAATATCAATTAATTTTTTTCTATATTACTCTTGCAATTAATTCTTTTTGAAAGTGTTCACATTTGTTTGTAAAATTTCCAAAAAGTTTTTTAGAGGGTGAATTAGTAAAATCATCTTCTTATTTATGATTTCTTAAGTACCATGCAAAATAGAAAGTAATCAACTAAGGGGTCGTTTGTTTTGAATATGAGTTATGATGGGATAAGTTATGTTGGGATAAATTATGTTGGGATTAGTTATGATGGGATAAGTTGTGTTGCGATTATTTCTTATTGAGTGTTTAGTTTGTTGTATTTAAAATAATATACATTGCATAAATTTTAAGAACAAGTTGTTTGTTTACAAAATTATCCTTCACTTTATTTAGTTTTTTATAAACTTTAGTTATTCATTTTTAAAAATGAAACTTTCATTTTATTTAGCTTAAATATTTTTGTTTATGCATTCCATGATAAGTACCATATGTATTTAAAAATAAAACTTTTTTCTTATTTAGCTTAAAAATAGAACTTCCCTCTTAAGTTTGTTAAAGTGAAAGAAGATTTATGAGAAATCAAAATATAAATAAACATAAGAATTATTCAAATAAATTAATAAATAAAAATTATATTTATATAGTGTAATTTTTTAATAGAAAAATATGAATAATTATCATAAAAATAAGGAGTAATGAATATTATTGAATCCAGAGTCAAAAGGACAACTTTTTTCTTCCAAAATACATAAAGGGCCATTGAAATATTTTTTAGACTAAAATGGACAACTCGCTGCTGGGGCAACGAAATCCTTTCTCAAGGTTAACACCGTTAACGGCGCAATTGCAAAATCGCTGTGCCTACAGCGAGTTCCGTAGAATTTTTTTTTTTTTAAAACTCGCTGCCCCTGCAGCGATTTCCCTAAAATTTGTGTTCTTTTAAAAAAAAATCACTGCATGTGCAGCGATTTTACTCAATTTTTTTTTTTGAAATCGCTATATATAGTGTGTTCCCCTTCCTTAGCAACACATTGATTATTATTTAGAGAGAAAAACATATAAAATTTAGATAAACCGTTAATCCAAGAAGTGGGTCATATTGTTTTCTCTCTAAATAATAATTTCGTTATTATATTTAGAGAAAACATATGTTTATTATTCTACCCTAATCATATGTTTATTAGAGAAAACATAGTTAATCTAAGAAGTGAGTCATATTCAATATAATAAACAATATGATTTCGTCAAATTATTATTTAGAGAGAAAACAAAATTTCGTTCACCATACAAAATCGTATTGTTTTTTCTCTAAATAATAATCGTCTTATTATTAGGGCTGTCTCAAATCAAATCGTAACCGATAAGTCAATCGCAAAATTGGCTTATTAGCTTATTGGTATTGGATTATCGGATTAACAGTTGGTCAACAAATTAAAATTTTATAGTTAACGATTTATCGGTGCGGGGGCAGATTACTCAATTTTCTTAGTGGGTAAACCGTTAACCCATTAAGAATTATCATAATTACATTTTTACCTTAAGTATATTGATCAAGTAAATACTAATGTGTTTGCACCCTCAAAGTTTATACTCTCAAAAGTGTCTCACTGTGATTTACAATTACTGAATTACCAGCTTAAGTAGGGCAAGAAAAATTGTTTTGTTTGATGTGAGATCTATCTAGTTGTGAGTGAAAGTGAAAGAAGGGAGCATAAAATGTTGGAGCCAATACACCGCTCAATAAATGTCCGTTAATTTCTTATCCAATACCGAACCAACCAATAGCTTATTAGTTAGCTAGCGGATTAGTATATTTAAAATTCGATATCCGATAAGTCAAACTGTTAATCATAATTGTCAATCTGATCCGTTCAATAAGCAGCCCTAATTATGTTATAAGTAACTGATTTTTGTTTTATTTTATTGGTGGCAGGAAAATTTGAGGTTATTTTTTGAAGTGATAACTTGTGTGGCTTGTGATGACCATTCTTTTTCATTTTTTTTGTAAAAGATAATCAATGTGTTGCTAAGAAGAGGAACACACTACATATCTCCACCACACTTAAAAAAAACATCTTAAATTTTTTTTGAATGAAATCGCTACAGGTGCAGAGCTTTTTTTATAAAAAAAAACCAAAATTTTTAGGAATATCGCTGCAAGGGCAGCGAGTTTTTTTCAAAAAAAATAAATAAAATTCAACGGAATTCGGTATAGGGGCAGCGATTTTACAATTGCACCATTAACGGTGTTAACTTTGAGAAAGGATCTCGCTACCCCAACAGCGAGTTGTCCGTTTTAGTCTTAAAATTATTCCAATGGCCCTTTATGCATTTTGAAAGAAAAAAGTTGCTCTTTCGGCTCCGGACTCGAATATTATTATGCATGGTATTAAAAACAATGTAAATATACATAAATGTGAGAAATGGTGTATAAAAAGGGTTTAAAGGGGTATATTTGTCATTTATCTATTTTATCCCGGGATAAGTTATCCCGATACTAATTCCTAATCCTGAGATAAGTTATCCCAAATTTTGCAACCAAACAAGAAAATCAAGAATACTTAAAAAAAATTTCGGAATTAACTCCCTTATCCATCACACCAAACGACCCCTAATATAAGACGGAGAGAGTATAAATTAAGAATGATAAAATTAAAGACCCTTCCCAAAAACTCGTTTTTTTTATCTACTTTTTGAAAGTTGTCAATTACTTCGGAAGTTTCAACGCGTAGAAAGCACCTATGTTTTCTCCTTAATTGACCACTCCCGTCCTTTTCAGTGTTTAACTTTTCATTTTTCAGTGACCAAGTCAATCCTTGTTCAGTTGTATTCCTTTGTCCAATAATAGAAGTTCATATTGACTTGACACATGAATTAAGAAGCAATAAATGATATAAGTAATTTTACCAAATTACCCTAATTAAACATAAGTCATTGCAATATTGAAAAATGAATATTCCCTCCATCCAACAATAGTACTATATTATTTTGGGATGTTCGACAATACTTGTTCACTTTAGGTAATCAATGGTTAATTTTACACTTAATTCCTAATTTACCCTTATCATTTGTTATAATCAGTTCCCTATTACATTTGTCAAGACACTGTATTTATTATATTCAAAGGGCGATATAGTAAAATTACTCTTCTATTTATAATTTCTTAAGAAGTGTGCAAAGTCAATAGTGAACAATTATTATTGGATAGAGGGAGTAGCATTTAAAAGGAAGGATAAAATAGACACAAAATTATAAATTATTCATTGATTTTATAAACTGGATAAGTATTGTTTAACATCCCAAAATAATATAATGAACAAGTAAAGATGGACCGGGAAGTAATAAAATTGAGCACGGAATTTTGAGTCTTCTTGACTCTGTAGCCATTCTATTTATATACTTGTGCTTGACGAGTTTAGCTTTGCGTAGACGATGGGGAACAATAACTCGCATGACATGTTGTACGGGTTCGAAAACTAGTAGATTAATAAAAGTTTGATGGGATGACTTTTTGGTGGAACTGAGGAATAAAGAACCTTCACAAAAACGCGTTTTTTGAAAATTTTCAACGCATAGAAAGCCACCTTTAATTAACCTACTCCAATTTATATTTTCTCTTTAATTCTCCACTCCCATCCTTTTCAGTAACGAGTAAGTCCATAATCTCTGAAATAAATAAAATTGAGCATGAAATTTTTGAAGGGGTAGCCATTCTATCTATACATTAGATGTTGAAGAGAGCTATGAAATGGCTGGTCCTTGTAATGTTCCAATTTTATTACATTTTTCACCTCAGCATAGCACAGCCTGAATTCGAATTTCATAAATGTGTAGATACTAATATTACTGACTTCTCCCCAAATAGTGCATATGACACTAACCTTAACACAATCCTCTCCTCTGTTTCGCGAAATATGGATAGTTTTGGATTCTATAATTCTTCCATAGGCCTAAACTCCGACACGGTTAGTGTCATCGCGCAATGTAGAGGGGATGTACAATTACAGGCATGTCGTGATTGTATAACTAATGCGACCCGTAAGATTTTAGAGGTATGTCCTTACAAGAAATCGGCCTTTGGTTATTATGAACGTTGTCAGCTACAATATTCAAATGAATCCATCATAGGCACCATGTCAAAAAACCCGTCAAGCATTTGGTTTAACACGGCAAATGCCTCGAGTCCCGATGATTTTATGGAAGATGTAAGAACCTTGTTAGAAAGTTTACGAAGTGAAGCTTCACGGGGTGGTAAGCGGAAGTATGCTAGTAATAATACTAAGGGCCCTGATTTTCAGACTATATATGCACTTGTACAGTGCACTGCGGATTTATCAGCTAAAAGATGCATCAATTGTTTAAGCGCTGCCTATGAAACTTTACCTACCTGTCAATGTTATGGTAAGATTGGTCTCAGATATAGAATGCCCAGCTGCAAATTTCAGTATGAAATTAGCCCCTTATTCGACGAGCTACCAACCGAAGCTCCGCCACCTCCATCACCACCGCCACCTCCATCACCATCACCACCGCCACCGCCATCATCAGGTATGTCAAATCTTTATGGAATTGTTAGCCACTTCAACTCTTAAATTGCTAAGTCATGATTTTACAGGAAAAGAATGAAGAAATGAATATTTTTAAGGAAGAAATAGATGCTTTTGTAATTTGAGATTTTAAACAAATCGTAACATTTATGTGATTAGAAGACTTTTAAAATTGGTGATATTGAATATATCCTAACATTTGAGTGGTTATATAATCTTGTTATTAAGAATGAAATGAGAAGCTTAAGTACATTGTTTCCAAATTTATAAAGTGATCATTATTTTAGGAACGACGGACACAACGAAAAGGAAATAGGGTCACATAAACTGAAACAAAGTATAGCCTAACGAGTACTAACTTGAAGAGTTCCTGCAGGAGAGGATGATAAAACAACTCGAACCGTCATCATTATCGTTGTGTCAACTGTTACCGTTGTTATTCTTGTTGTTTGTATTTCTCTCATCATGATGAGGAGGCAAAGGAGGAAGCTAACGAAAAATATTCAGAGTAAGGCGTAGGTTATTAACAGGCAATGATTAAGGAAAGTTGAACTGTTAAGGCCGTATTTCACTGAAATTTTGTTGTATGTTTTACTGCTACTTTGATGAAGGTATACTAGGGGATGATATTTGCACTACAGAATCCCTTCAATATGATTTTTCAACAATTAGAGCAGCAACAGATAACTTCTCAAGCGCTAATAAGTTGGGAAAGGGCGGATTTGGTCCTGTGTACAAGGTGATTCCTGATTAGCCTATTTGATGCATAAAAGGACACTGTGACATCATATAGCTGATTCTTTGTTCAACTGATAATTTTACAATTTGCGCTCGTCTGCTTCAGGGTAAGCTTCCAAATAGTCAAGAAGTAGCAGTGAAAAGATTGTCAGCAGATTCTGGCCAAGGTGATCTGGAATTCAAAAATGAGGTCATGTTGGTTGCTAGACTTCAACACAGGAATTTGGTTAGGTTACTGGGATTTTGCTTCGATGGAACAGAGAGACTTCTTATCTATGAATTTGTTCCCAATGCAAGCCTTGACCACTTTTTATTTGGTACGTATAACGTATTGCTTAATGTTTTGTCAGTATAATATGACATGTTGACTGTTGTCTAGCTATCTGCCTTACTTCTGGAAAACTGATTCCACTTGTTACATGAAGTTACTTAATTGTAAAAGTGACTTGATTTTGCAAAATTCTGCTATGTTGTCTGTGTATAGAAGCTCAATTCATAATTATATTTTTCATCTTGTTCCCAGATCCAGTTAAACGTAGGCAATTAGATTGGGAAAGGCGATCCAAAATCATAGGAGGTGTTGCTAAGGGAATTCTTTATCTACATGAGGATTCTAGACTTCGGATCATTCATCGTGATCTCAAAGCAAGTAATGTTTTACTTGACGAAGAAATGAATCCTAAAATTGCAGACTTTGGCATGGCAAGGCTATTTCCATTGGATGAAACTCAAGGCAACACAAATAGAATTGTTGGGACCCAGTAAGTCTTACATCTCTTATTATTAGATAGACTGTTACACCTTTTTCATATCACTGGGAAGGACTTTCAACCATTTACCCAGATTTAAAAGCTGCCTCGAGACAAAAGCAAATCATTCCTTGAAATAATGCTTCAATATTGTTGGACTAGGACTTTTGTGGTGTCTAAATTTGACTTATTTGAGATATATGGTCAGATACCTAGAGTTTTGTGCTCAATTTGGTCACAACCAAAGTTGCAATCTCTTATGATTATAATAAAGTTCATTTCAAAAAGAATGATCTTCTGCCAAAAGTTAGCTCTGTGAATAAATAGGCTAAATTTGATTGTCTGTTCAGCATATGAGTTCTCCTCATTTAGAGAGGCTAGATATGATCTCATTGCAGCATTATATAAGATGTAAGTCTTGACTCATCATAACTTGTACTTCTCTCAGCCAAGATCAATGGCTAAGAGCTCTCACTAAGGAAAGGCGGAAAAAAAAGAAGACACCAAAACCATAACTACCCAATTTGCAGTATAAATTAATTGCAGCACAACATCAATAGCTCTGACTTTTAACATCAAGTTGTACGTTTCCTATTTTTGCAGCTTATTTGGTCTTTGCTGATCCCACTGTTTGGACTAACTAAACTGCTGAACTGATTATTTTGGCCCTTTTTATCTCAAGTCCGGCTGATAGGAATGCAAACTATGTGTAACAAAAAACTTTTACAATTGAATCATTTCTAAGTTGTGGAGTGTTATGTAATTCTTGTTTTGCAGTGGATATATAGCACCAGAGTATGCAAAGCACGGACAATTTTCAGTCAAGTCTGATGTTTTTAGCTTTGGAGTACTAGTCCTAGAAATTTTAAGTGGACAAAAGAACTCTTGTTTCAGAAATGGAGAATCTGTGGAAGACCTTCTAAGCTATGTAAGTAACTAAGTTAATTGATCAACTACATTTCAACAGTTGAGACCATCCTTATGCATCAAATTCTTTTACATTGTCGATGTATAGAGTTTAAAGTCTGAATTATAAAATTGCAGGCATGGACGAACTGGCAAGAAGGAACAGCTACAAATTTGATTGACCCCATGTTTAGGGGAAGTTCAGGACTTATTCGTGACATAATGAGATACATCCACATTGCTTTATTGTGCGTTCAAGAAAATATTGGTGATAGACCAACTATGGCTGCAGTAGTTCTCATGCTCAGTAGCCTCTCTCTGAGTCTACCCGTGCCTTCAGGGCCTGCATACTATACGCACGACGATATTAGCCCAGAGATTTCACGTAATGAGGCATCGATAAGTGAGTTATACCCTCGTTAACATCCTTAGACATAATACCCTTCTTTTCTGAGCTACCTTGTTATTTGTTCCAACTCTAATTAGTTTGGAATTGAGATTGATTTAATAATGGTTTTTGTGCACCGCACAAAAGTCAACTTGTTTCATATGTATTAGTTATTACACTGGAAAAAAAAAATTCAACTAGTGTTGGAACTACCTTTATTTGTTCTGGTAATCTAAAAACTTGAAGCATCTGGCTGTCTAAAATCACCAAGACCAATAGTCTAACGGTATACCTTTATTTGTTCTGGTAATCTGAAAACTTTTCACATGAAACTTTGGAGGTATTCTCTGCAAAACAAATTCTTGTATAAAATTTTCGTGTAATTCACACTTTTTGAAATGAGCTAGAACCCATTTATATTGCATTGGTGACTTATTATAGTGTCATTTGGCCACGAGAATTATTCACTTTTCTTGGTGAAATAATTTTTTATTTTATTTTAAAATCAGTGTTTGATTATAAAATTTTCAAATCCACTTGGAGTTGGATTCCAAAATTAGAGAAGTGTTCCAAACGAGAATTATTCTCTCATTTGCAAAAAATATAACCAAGCAAATTTTTTTCTTCAACTCCAACTTTATAAATTTAAATTAAAAAAATATATAATTTACATAAATCCCACAGTGTTAAGAGTTAATTACATTATTTCCTTACTCTTTTTCAAATTACAAAAATCCCTTTAAATTTATGGATTTCGGATACATCATTGGACTTCCGGATACATCATTGGACTTCCGGATACATCAGCAGACATCCGGATACATAGGTGAGGGATGTATCCGAGAGGGGATAGGACATTCTGATATATCAGTGGATTCGGATACATCAGCAGACATCCAGATAAACAGGTGAGGGATGTATCAACGAGGGGAGGATATATCCGAGAGGGGGATATGGATATATCAGCAAGAGGAGAGTGACATATTCAAGAGGAGATTTTTGAATTTTTCTTAAATAGTAGGAAATTTTAGAGATTATGGTAAAATAAGACGTGTATTTAGGTAATTTTTCCTTAAAAGGTTGGAATTTATGTCTAAATGTCTACTAAATTGCACTAACATAGTTTAAGTCAGAATATCTTAGCTTTACAAATATGAACGCTAAAAAAAGTCAAAGGGTATAATAGTAAATATTCTTTTTTAAAAATATAAGATCACATACTTTAAATTATACGATGTATACTAATTTTTAATAAAACAAATCAAACATCAAACAAAAACTAATATCTACTATATATATGTATCGGTTATTTTGGCACAAAATTTTTTGGTACTTGAAAAAAAATAGTTCGAGAAGATTCAATTGGCTGAAATAATTTTTTAGATTAGCAAATTTATCGATATCAAAGAACCAAATTCTTGTTGGGAATCATTTATGATTTTAAAAAATTAAATTATGAAAATTCTCTTGTCTTATTTATACTCTTCTTCAAAATCTACATACTATGTGGTAAAAGGAATTCCTAACATCTCGTAAAAAAAAATATGTAATGTAGAATTTAAAGAAGAGTAATTGGCTTTCATTTATTTTGATTTAGTTTTTTTAATTGGAAAAGTGTGACTACGTTGCTATTGCTAGATTTCACTGCCATAAAACGTATTAATAATTTTTTATTCTTAAATAGAAAGTTATTTTTGTCTAAATACTACTTCATCCGTTCACTTTTACTTGTTATTCATTCCTAAAATAATTTTTTTTTTTTACTTGTCACTTTTGACACATCAAGAAAAGATAATTATTTTTTTCCATGTTTTACCCTTAGCATTAAATACTATTCTCAAAATCATTTTCCAAAAGTTAATACTCCCTCAGTTCACTTTTATTTGTCACTTATTCCTAAAATAAGTTTTTGACATATCAAAAAAAGACAATAATTTTTTTTCATGTTTTACCCTCAGCATTAAATACTTATTTTTCAAATCATTTTTCAAGACATCATTTAATAGGGGATAATTTAATAAAATACATATATCAATAATTATTTTCTTAATGAGTGTGTCAAGTCAAACTGTGATAAGTAAAAATGTACGGAGGGGAGTACTAAACATCAATTAAAAGGGATAGCGTGGTAAAATACCTATATTAATAATTGTTTTCTTAATGAGTGTGTTAAGTCAAACAGTGAAAAATAAAAATGAACGGATAGAATATATATAAGAAAGCCGGAGATAAATGCAGGGTAGAAAAAAATCATTGAAAGGTGTCCACGTGAATTTTCTTGCAACTGAGGGAAGAGCTTCCACAAAAACGCGCTACCATTAAAAATTACTTCTTGAAAGTTTCAAAACACCTACAAAAAAATATCTTCTCCTAAATTATCAACTCCATCCTTATCAATGTGTTTTTTTCAATGTCTTTCTAAATTGTACCTTTCTTTTCCATTGACTTCACAGACAGAAAAGTCAGTATTAATTTATAATTTTTAATATTATATTAAAACTTGTTACTATTATTTTACCTAACAAACGAACCATTTTATTAACTGTTGATTTCTCATGACATTTTAAAAATTGAGTATCCAAAACTAACCAAATCATATCAGTACTGGAGAGAAATCAAAATGATTGAAACACTGTAGAAAATCATAATTTTAATTATTTAATATTCACAATAGTGTAACAAACAAAAAAAGCACTTTACAAATTTCTTAAAATATA